>JAFEMH010007221.1:0-98044 GCA_022495995.1 Adenophora triphylla var. japonica
TGTTGCGGGCTGCCGCGAAGTTCTGGGATGTTAGGAGGCATGTGTACTGTTTCTCCTACAATGAAATGGTGCCCACTTTTGAGGATTTTCGGGCTTTGATGGGGACCTGAGGTGGAGGCCATCTCGCCCTTTCGATTGGTGGTGCCACAAAGCGAGCGTGAAGCTTGCAGCTTTCTTCGTACTTCGTTGAAGAAGTGCAGTGGCATGATCCTTGATTCGGGTCATATCGACATTTCGAGCCGCTGTGGCGGTTCATGGTCGATGATGCAGAGTGATGTCTCTTGGGACGCATTTGCTCGCAGGCGCGATGGCGACGCTTTTCCCGGTCGCCTCCTCGTGCATTTGCGATGGTGCTTTGCTAGATGCGGCCGGCACCGCAGAGCCGGAGATGACATTGTCCCGTGGTGCCGGGGGAGACTCTTCATGGTATCGACTCGTCCGGCGACCCGGATCGGCTCACGAGAGGGAAGCCCCGCTGGGCTTCACCTTGCGGCTGCGAGAGAGACTTCAGGCCATACGCCCGAGGCTCCGACGTCGCTTAGCCCGTGGTCATTTGCTCAGCGACCTCAGGTCGATACATGGATCACCACCAGAGAGACGGATGGTGCCACAAGGGACGCATTGATCCGCTACTGGTTCCGCACTCGGAGGATCGAGACTAGCAGAGGATCTTCAGAAGTGGTCCTACGTTGTCGTTAGTTCCAGTGTTTGTCTTGGTCCTCCTTCTATATTCTGTCGCTTGTTTCCTGCCAGCTTGGGACGAAGGTGGGCCTTTGTTGGCCGGGATGACCTTGCTACCGCGGAGGTAGTTCCCCTCAGCATGGCACCTTCAGTGCCTTCTTGTATTTTCCAGGGTATGGAAGTATTCCGCGTTCCCTCCCGCGGTACTCCTTAGACGTCTGGGAGCGTCAGATTGACGACTCCGCACTGCCCGGTATTTAGCAGCTGCGGCCGGCCCCCTGGGCTGGCTTTGGGAGAGCAAAGCGTGTAGCGATTCTGGGACCCGCTGTCGTCAGAAGAGCTATTGCCTTAGGAGCGCCGGGCTCCGGTCCGACCCTTTCGGGATGTGACGGAGACACTTTGTTTGACTACGAGACTAGAGTCGACTGACCGACGGAGAGGTCCTCTTTACTGCACTCGCAGTGGAGGAGATCCGAGCCGAAGCACGGCGAATCGAAGCCCCGAGAGCTACCGGATTGTTTGACTCTACGGAGGACCCCAGATCTCTGACCGAGAGACGCAGAGTCAAGGTTCACGTGGAGCTTAAAGAAGACTCGCCGGGGATCGAGGGAAGAAAGGAAAGAATGGCGAGGGACAAGCGCAGATGGCGCGAATGACCTCCTAGGTATCCATTCATCGCGATTGCAAACACATTATTTGTTAAATGTATTAAGTCGTCCTTTTAGCATGTTGTGAACTTGAGAGTAGACCGTGCTTGAACTCATCAAGAAATGTTGTAATCAAGTAGTGATTTGTGATTTACTTTTAAAGCTTTGGCGAGACGCAAGATCTCTTGTTTGCCTTCACATGTCTTTGGCATCTTGCTCGGCGCCCATCTTTGAACTTTTCGTTGCATTTGTGGATTGAAGGCCTCTGGTCACGACGCAATCCCTTTGCTTAGGCTTTGACCGCTGGGCCGAGAGGTCAATGATCTCCGACAAGTCGTTTCGACGGTCTTTTCGCAGCTTCCTCGCCTCTTGTTGGCGTCTGCTCTTGACCTCTTTCGAGCTTCTTTATTTTTTGTGAGCCTTGCTCGAGCTCTTTTTTTTTTTTTTTTTTTTGTGAGCCCTCGTCGAGCTCTTTTTTTTGTTTTTTTTGTGAGCCCTCGCCGAGCTCTTTTTTTTGTTTTGAAGCGCGTGAAGGCAAAGACAAGCCCCTGGCTTGGAAGGCGTACATGAGTCCGGCCGTTCGATGCCGAGTGACCCTCGCATGTCCTTTGATGATGCCGCCGTCGTTCGACTTGGGCAAGGCGACCGCTGGGGCGTGTTCTTGAAAAGTGCGTAGCTTGATGGAGGTCTTGATTGACATTCAAACTTTTGACTTTTTTGTGTATTTTTAGACCGGACCAATTAAGGTTGCCTACGTTCCCCTGACTAGAGGGCTCAAGTCTCGCGTAGTTCGACACTACATGGAGTGCCAAGAGATGCACGCTTGTTCTTCGTGCGAAGTATCTCGCGAAGTTTGCTTCCGCTGACCGGATTCATGAAGCGGATTGCCGTCTAGGTCATTAGCTTCATGGCGCTCCGAGAAGATCTTTTGAACCACAAAAGTGGCCGATCCATGTTGGTTCCCATTTTCCCAAATGGGTTGGTTTGAGCGGGAGGCTTTTCTTTAAGTACAAGGTCGCCTTCCCCGATGTCTCGGATCCGACTTTCTTGTCGAAAGCTCTAGCCATCCCGCTTTGATAGGCTCCTGACGTGTTCCATGGCCTTTAGTCGTCGCTCATCTAGCAGAGCCAATTCGTCGTGTCAGCTTTCTGAGCCATTCAACTTCGTTGATGTCATTTTCCAAAGCAAAGACTCTGAGCGAGGGAATTTCCAATACGGGAAGGACTCGCTTCCATCCCGTATGTCGTGGCAAATGGGGTTTCTCCCGTGGTCGTTTCTAATCACGTGCGGTAGCTCCCTAAAGTGCAAGGTGCGCCTTTCTGGGCCAATCTCGTCCCTGGTGGTCATTTTTCTGATGATCCGTTCGAGGGTTTTGTTTGCCGCTTCCACGGCGCCGTTTGTTTATGGCCTAGGAGAAGATTTGTGGCGTGTGATCTTGAATTCACCAGCTAGCCTGTCGAATTCCCTTCAAAGTGTGAACCATTGTCTCGATATGACCTCATTTGGGATGCCGCATCGGCATGATGTTTTCCTTGAGGAAATGCGCGACCTTCTTGGAGGTGAGTACCTCAGACTCGCTTCGACGTCGTTCGCGAAGTAGTCGATGGCTACTAAGATTGAACTCGCGACCGTTGCCGCCTGGCGGAGCGATTTTCCCGATGACGTCAATTCCCAAGTGGCAAATGGCCAAGGTGTAGTCATGCAAGAGAGATCGTGAGGAGGTAGATGATTGAGGTTGGAGAACCGCTGGCACTTGTCGCAGCCTTTCGACAAAGTGGATGCAACCGCCTCCATGGAGATCCAAGAGTAGCCCATCCCGAGAATGATTTGCATCGTGGCTCAAGCGTTCATGCTGGGGACCGCAAGCCCCATTGTGGACTTCTGCTCATGAACTTGTTTGCTTCTTCTTGGCCGATGCAAACAGAGGAGCGGCCCATGGTAGCGTTTCTTGTATAGCATGTCCCCGAGGATGACGAAGGAGCAGGCGAGGCATTTTAGTGGCCATGACGCTCTTGGTTTTGACCCCTTCGTGTGTGGGTCTTCCTTGTTCATGAAGGTGGTTTCCCTTTCTTGAGGTATTCGAAGATCCGTCTGCCTGGAAATGGCTTCGGACTTGCGTCTCTTTGGCTCTTCAAGAATCTTTGCAAATCGTTGTGATTAAAACCTTCTCAGCCTTAGACGCTCTGGGAGCGCCGTATTGACGACTCGCACTGGCCCGGTATGAGCAAACAGTGTCATCCCAAGTGGCTTTGGAGAGTGCGTGTAGCTGGATTCTGGGACCCTGCTGCCATAGTAGCTATTGCCTTAGGAGTGCCGAAGCCCGGGTCCGACCCTTTCGATGTGACGGGAGACACTTTGCTTTGATTACGAGACTAGAGTTGACCGACCGACGGGGGAGGTCCTCTTTCGCAGACTCGCAGGAGGAGATCCGAGCCGAAGCACGGCGAATGAAGCCCCGAGAGCTACCGGATTGCTTGACTCTACGGGGGAGTGACCCCGATCTCTGACCGAGAGACGCAGAGTTGGTTCACGTGGAGCCGATAGAAGACTCGCCGCTGACGAGGGAAGAAAGGAAAGAATGGCGAGGGGACAAGCGCAGATGGCGCGGAATGACCTCCTAGGTATCCATTCATTGCATTTGCAAACACATTATTTGTTAAATGTATTAAGCTCAGTTTTTTAGCATGTTGTGAACTTGAGAGTAGACCGTGCTTGAACTCATCAAGAAATGTTGTAACGTTAGTGATTTGTGATTTACTTTTAAAGCTTTGTCGAGACGCAAGATCTCTTATTTGCCTTTGTTTCTTTTGTGCACTTTGTCGGCGTCCATCTTTGACTTTTCGTTGCATTTGGCGGTCAAGGCCGCAGCCATGACGGCAATCCCTTTGCTTAGGCTTTGTGCTTGGCCGAGAGGTTGAGTGATCTCCCGACAAGTCGTTTTGACGGTCTTTTTCGCAGCCTTCCTTGCCTCTTGTCACGTCTGGCTCGACCTCTTTTTGCAGTTTCGCTTGAGCTTCTTTTATTTTTTTTTATTTTTTTTTGCGAGCCCTTGCTCGAGCTTCTTTTTTTGTGAGCCCTCGCTCGAGCTCTCTTTTTTTTCAGTGAGCCCTTGCTCGAGCTCTTTTTTTTTTTTTTGAAGCGCGTGAGGGCGAAGACAAGCCCCCGGCTTGGAAGCGTACATGAGTCACCGCTTGATGCCGAGTGACCCTGATGTCCTTTGATGTTGCCGCCGTCGTTTGACTTGGTCAAGGTGACTGCTGGGCGTGTTCTTGAAAAGTGCGTAGCTTGATGGAGGTCTTGATTGACATTCAAACTTTTGACTTTTTTGTATATTTTTAGACCGGACCAATTAAGGTTGCCTACGTTCCCCTGACTAGAGGGCTCAGTCTCGCGTAGTTCGACACTACATGGAGTGCCAAGAGATGCACAGCTTGTTCTTCTTTAGCGAAGTATCTCGCGAAGTTTGCTTCCGCTGACCGGATTCATGAAGGGATTGCCGCCTAGGTCCTGCGCCTTCATGGCGCTCCGTGAGAAGATCTTTGAACCACGAAAGGGCCGATCCATATGGGTTCCCATTTTCCCAGCTGGTTGGTTCGAGCGGGAGGCTTTTCGAGTACAAGGTCGCCTTCCCCGATGTCTCTGGATTCGACTTTCTTGTCGAAAGCTCTAGCCATCCCGCTGATAGGCTCCTGACGTGTTCCATGGCCTTTAGTCGTCGCTTCGCTTAGCAGAGCCAATCTCGTCGTGGTCGGCTTCCGCCGAGCCATTCAACTTCGTTGATGTCATTTTCCAGAAGACTGAGCGAGGGAATTTCCACTCGACGGGAAGGACCGCTTCCATCCCGTATGTCGTGGCAAATGGGGTTTCTCCCGTGGCCGTTCTGACTCGATGTGCGGTAGCCCCAAAGTGCAAGGTGCAGCTTCTGCCAATCTCGTCCTCGGTGGTCATTTTTCTGATGATCCGTTCGAGGGTTTTGTTTGCCGCTTCCACGGCGCCGTTTGTTTGTGGCCGGTAGGAGAAGATTTGTGGCGTGTGATCTTGAATTCAGCCAACAGCCTGCCGTCGAATTCCCTTCGAAGTGTGAACCATTGTCTCGATATGACCTCATTTGGGATGCCGTATCGCAGATGATGTTTTCCTTGAGGAAATGCGCGACCTTCGAGGTGAGTACCTTGTAGACTTCGCTTCGACCCATTTCGTGAAGTAGTCGATGGCTACTAAGATTGAACTCGCGACCGTTGCCGCCGGGCGGAGCGATTTTCCCGATGACGTCAATTCCCAAGTGGCAAATGGCCAAGGTGTAGTCATGCAAGAGAGATCGTGGGGAGGTAGATGATTGAGGTTGGAGAACCGTTGGCACTTGTCGCAGCCTTCGGACAAAGTGGATGCAATCCGCCTCCATGGAGATCCAAGAGTAGCCCATCCCGAGAATGATTTGCATCGTGGCTCGCGTTCATGTGGGGACCGCAAGCCCCATTGTGGACTTCGTTCATGAACTTGTTTGCTTCTTCTTGGCCGATGCAACGTAGAGTGGCCCATGGTAGCGTTTCTTGTATAGCATGTCCCCGAGGATGACGAAGTGAGAGGCGAGGCGTTTAGGGCCATGATGCTCTTGGTTTTCACCCTTCGTGTGTGGGTCTTCCTTGTTCATGAAGGTGGTTTCCCGTTCTTGAGGTATTGGAAGATCCGGTTTGTGGCCGGAAATGGCGTCTGACTTGCGTCTCTTTCGCTCTTCAAAGAATCTTGCAAATCGTTGTGATTAAAACCTTCTCTGCACTGGGCCCTGCTTTTTCTCTCTCGTTTGACAACATGCTTAAATGTTTGCTTGATGCATTTATTTAATTAATGTGTTTGCCTTTTGTATAGATGAATTGTTATTAACTGTTTTGATTAGTTAATATCATCATTTGTTAAAAGATGCAATGAAATGATTTTTTAGGAGGGTCGACCTTTTATTGAAAGCGTGAAGACCGTACATTGTTGATCAAAGATTCACAATCGCCTGGCGTAAAGCCGTCAAAAGACTCAAAAGATGTGAATACACGTACAACAAGACTCGAAGCTAGACTATAGGCGACGAGGATCGGGACTGTGCTTCATTACTCTCGGATGGCCGTAGCTCTAGAGGGAGTGGTGCCGGTTCAGTGGCCAATCTTCCCTTGGTACATGAGTCCCGGAAAGTAGCTTGCATGCGGTTCGATTTCAAACCAGTATCGCGGAGGTTTTTGGCCGCTCCCCGATGATGTCCCTCCATTAGTGTTGCCACCAGCCCTTGGGGGTTTTTGATGATAGAAGTCGCCGAGGGCCACTTCTAAGAGGGCGAAGCATTCGCCGATTCGGAGTTGATTCTTGCCGATGTTGATCACTTTCATAGAATCCGCCTTTATCCGGGATCTGCTTGGACGACGTTTACAATGTCCGATTCGAGCGGGCATGCTATATCTCCTTCCCCGATTAAGCCTCGAGGAGGTTGCGCCACTGCTCATCCAGTCGGACACCGGAATGTTGAATTGAACTAAGCCGTGATGGCTGTCCCCGTAAGATCCGAGAGTGTCGGCTAGAGGGTTGTCTTGTACGGGGATCAGTGATGAGCCGCTTGCAAGAGGGTTTTCGGCGAAGTAAGGGTCTACTCCTCGATCAATCTCCATTAGTGGCATCCATCTCTTGATCCTCTCTCAAGCATTCTTCACAAGCCGCATATATCGTAGTTGTCATCCCGACCCATGAGTTCTTCGATTTCCAACTCGTCGCGCTTAGAGCGTGGATGTAAGGATCCACTTCGTAGCGGGACAGGTAGGAGAATCATCTCGGGGAAGAGTATTCGGCCATGTCGGGACCTTCTTCTCGGGTCATAGCTTGCCGGCCAAGCACTTGCCATTGCACCGCTTCCGCGGATCACTTCGATCGCTCCATTAGCATTGATGAATTTCACGCATTGGTGAAGAGTAGATGATACCGTTTCATCCGATGTATCCAAGGTCGTCCCAACAAAGCGTAGAAGGTTGGTTTGATTTCCACGACTTGGAACTCTACCGACTCCAGCTTGTACGTCGAATTGGATCCTCAAATTGATGACTCCTACGATTGGTCGTGCAGCTGGAATCGTAGGCTCTGATTACCCGAGGTGAAGGCCTTATCGTAGAACGGTCGATGCGGAGTCGCTTCAAAGGTGCTCAAAGCGATGATGTTGATCATGAGCCGTTATCAATCAAGACGTTCGGGAGGAAGAACATCTCTATTTTTATGAGGATGAGGAGGGCTTCGTTGTGCCGATTCTCACATATTGGCAAGTCATCGTCTCGTGAAGGCTAAACCGCTTCCCGTGCTACCGTTGACTCGCCCTTCTGGGGAACGTTCGATCCATCCATTTGTATGCCTCTGGTTGGGGCAAAGATCGTAGGGAGACAGCTTGCCCTTGGGCGTTCTTGTCGGAATTCCCGATCACGAGATCTCTTGACTCGGTTTCACGCTCCGGCCGTAGCGGGACAAAGATGCCGACGGTTTCGGAAATTGCAGGGGTCCGCTCTCGCTTGGAGTTTCGTCAAAGGCTATTGAGTTTACCCCGTCATTTCCTGGGAATGGATTTCCGATGGTATTGGGACCACGAGGGCGTTCCAATTTTCCTCCTCAATGAGCCCCCTGACCACCCGCTGAGCAGTACAAAGCAATTGTCGGTGGTGTGGCCGGGGTAGTTGTGGAAGGCGCAGTGCTTGCTCATATCCATGTTGGGTCTGGGAGTCTTCTGCTGGAAATTCTCGAGTGGTTTGAGAAGATTTCGTTTCACCAAAGCTTCAAATACTTGACCCAAGGGCATTTCCAGGTTGTCTAAATGCCGGAACCGCGGGAAGCGAGGGGATTGTTATTCTTTGGGGCCGCTTGATCGCGGTTTACTTGAGCTCCGTTCGAATGTAGTGTATCGTTCCGGCCGCTTCTTTTCCTTTGGTCAGGAGTTGAAGTTGCTGTGTTTGTTCGATAGCGGTAAGATGAGGCAGGGTTGCCGTTGCCTTTTCAAGACTCGTAGTCTTTTCAAACTTTGTCCCGGCGTTGACCATGGCACGGAGATCCTGGATAGAAATGGTGGCCGATCAAGGTCCTCAAAGATGGCTTGAGGCGTGAATGGAAGATGTCCATCTCGCTCTTCTTGGAAAGTGGATCCATTATCTCGCTTAGCTTCCAGCCCATCTTTTGTAGAACTCGCCCACCGGTTCGTCATCCTTTGTTCGGTGGCTTGCAGGTCATGACGGCTTGTCTCCCATTCAAGGTTGGCGCGTACTTCTCCAGAAGATTTCACCGATTTGATCCCACGTGGAGCGGTTTTCCGCCTTCACATTGAGGAACCACCTTAGTGCCGTGGATTTGAGGGAATGCCGAAATGATCTCGCCATCTCGCTGAGGGGTTGCCCCTTCGCTCTCATACCCAGGACGTAGGTGTCGATGTGGGTTTTTGGGCATTCTCGTCCCGTCAAACTTTTCCATTTCCGCATCCCGAACTTTGGAGGGAGAGGGACCACTTTGTTCGGATCGCAGGCGTGAGGGAGTCCTTCCGAGAACTAGCTAGCTTGCCTCGCATGTCTTTCATTTGTTCGATCGCCCAAGCCATGTGAGGATCACTGCCCGAGGCGGGTTACCATTTTCGTGGACGGAAACCGAAGACGGGGGTGGATTGGCCGACGGGATCGCCATTCGGGAGTCTGGGAGGTAGTTGAGTGTATACCAACCCATACCCCGGGGTGTCAAGTTGAGGGCGTGATTGCCAGTCCGCTAAGGGTTGTGTTTGGGAACCTGGGAAATGATTCGTTAGCCCCAATCGCGTACTAGCAGTGGCAAGCTTGAGATGCCTGGATATCCGCCGGATGCCCGTCCCCGGTAAGCATGGGACTTTTGATTGTGATTGCGAGGCTCGTATAGAGGCAAAGGATTGAATCCCGGGGGATACCGAGATGCATTGGGATCCGACGGAGCAGCACGTATGTGTGCCGTTGGTACCGAGCTTGATGTGCGTGAGCCGGGAAACCGACCGTGCCGAGGCGGGCATGCCTGAGCCGCTGACCGACGCCCGAGGGGAGCTTTGAGCGAGAGCCGCTTGCGTTGCCGGGATCTCGTAGCTTGGCGGAGGCGGACTTGCCGATAGCTTGAGAAACCTGGGAGCCGGTATGTCTCGTCCTCTATGAGAACAAAGGTTCCGTCAGTTTGGGAACCGCAACTATTCCTCGAAGACGCAAGGTGTCTACGATCCAGGCTTGCGTCTTCTTGGCGCTTCTTGATGGTTTCGAAGGCTCGCAGCACCTCCTCCATTGTCCGGAGGTTCCTTAGTGGCGGGGTTCCGTTTCCCTCACCGTTATCCGTTGATCCCGCCACGGGAGAGTAGCGGACGGTGCACCGCTGAACCGGAAGGGCTATCGGACCTTGTGACCTCGATACCGAAAAGGCGGCTTCCGTGTATTCTCAACCACTCTCGGTTGCCGAGGGTGACGGGCAAGGTTTAGACACAGAATGGCCTTACGGGATAAAAGGGGAAAGCTCACGTGGCATGCGGTTTCCGTTTCTTTTATTTATGATTTTTTGTTGTTTTAATTTACTTAAAACATGTTTTCTCGTAATCCTAGGTAGGTTGGAAAAGATTGCTCTTCTTTTCGCAACTATGCTAGATCCCGGGTCCGCCGGAGACCATCTCGCGCGGCTATAAGCCCCTCGCTTTGCACCCGTATTTCGACATCCCAGGGTGGACAGCCCCGTGCGAGGGTCCTATAGTGCAAGCGGTTTCCACCGCCTAAAAGAAAAATCGAACCTAAGGACCGAGCCTGCATGTTCGTTTTTGATGCGTTAGCTATGTGAATAGTGAACCGAGCCGCCACCGAGTCAAGATCGTGTCAAGAGTTCGCATGACCTTCTCTTGCTTGCTTGCGCAAGGGATCCGTGACGTTAGGCGTTGGCCGGGTCATATTGTCATGGCCGACGTATCAAAGGCGTGATGACATGGTGTCATGTGAGCATGGATGTATATCCGGACTAACATCGTCTGATGTAGCTTCTGAAATCAAGATCAGTCAAGATTTTAGCATGACCTTTCATCGCTTTGCTTGCGCAAGGGATCTTGAGTTCCGAGCCTTGACTCGTAAAAATGGCCGGCATGGTATATGTATCCAGCCGTATGACACCTGACCGGGTAAAAACCAACCGAGTCCGGACAGAGTGTGACTCAAGACTCAAACGTGCGGTGGTTGACGCCGCTAGGATGGGATGTTTGGAATGATCCCGTGCGCGTCCAAGAGGCCTAGGAAGACCAAACGGACCGCAACCGAGACCACTCCGGCCGAGGGTTGTAGTGTGCAGCAGTATCCGAGGCAAAGAAGGCGCGCGTAGCGTGCGGTGTAACCGAGGCAGAAGCGAGTAGAGCGGTGTAACCGAGGCAAAGAAGGCGTAGTGCGGTCTCTAAAATTCTTTTTCCGAGTAAAACAAAGTTTTTGAAGAATTTTAAATGTATGCAGATGTATGTTGATGCATTTTTTTGTATTTTTATTTTTTTTGTAAAATAAAAACGAAGCACGTGCACACACACACAACAGTTAAAGAAAGGGGTAAAATGAAAGTTTGACCCTCATCATCGTTTTAAAAATCTTTTGTTTTGTTTAAAAAGATTTTAAAACAAAAATTCCTCAAAGAGTCGCCAACCGAAATTACCCGGATCCGAGAGGCCGCGATCGCGCCCGCATCCGGCATCTTTCGCGTTGGAGCGGTGTCTCGCCGTTTGTTTTCGCATTTGTAGAGTCGCCACGCCGTTTTTATTAAGCCCAAAACATTGAAAAGGGCATCGCTTAAAGATAATTTTAAACTGTTTTTGTGTGATGAGATTTTGAGTTCTGAGGTCGATGACTCCTCGGGAAGAGAATATTAGAATATTAGAGCTCACCCGAGTCGCCTCGTAAACGAGTCTTTCTGATACCCCTAATATCCTTTAAATGTCAGTGTGTGTGTGTGTGTGCTTTTAAAAATGCATGTCGTATCGGATGTCTACATTGTATGCTATGTATTGAAATGTATTGAAATAGTAATGGAAGGAAGCCTTACCAATGTTGGTTCGTGTCCGTCTTCCGCCGGGGAATAGTGTTTGAGGTCGGAGTAGCTCCTGGCAGACGGATCGGGATTGCTTCAGAGGGGCCGGTTGTCCGCGACAGAGTTTCGGCGTGAGTTGATGTTGCGGCCGTGCTCGGGCGCAGGTTCGGCGTGCGTGGGGATCGCCGGGATCACTCTGGGCGAGGTTCGGCGTGCGTTGGGGTGGCAGGAGTCACTCGGGCAGTTTCGGCGTGGCCTGGGATCGCCGATTTGACTCGGAAAGAGCCGGGACACCGTGGAAAGACCAGTGCAAGGCCTCTGAGTACCACGAGGGGCCTCGCAGTACCTCGAGAGTGCCTCTGGCAGCGCGGGAGCGTCGCGGAGCGCTGAGAGGCTTCTGAGCACCACGAGGGGGCTCTAAGGCCTCGAAAGGATCCGAAAGGGGCCGGGAATGCCTCTAAGGACTTAGAGGGGAAGCCAGAAGGCCTAGGGAGGAAGAGAGAAGTGGGAGGTGTGTAAAATGAGGAGGGGGAGCCCTCTATTTATAGTGCCAGATTTGGTGCAAGAAGGTCCGTACGGACCTCCCTGGTAATCCATACTTTTGGTTTTCCTCGATTTGAGGGAATCTGTGATGATGGAGGAATATTTGCAATTATGATGTTCCCTGTGCAATAAGGTCCGTACGGACCAAGTTGACATGCAAAGAGGTCCGTACTGACCAACTCGCAGGAGGGTAATCATTTTCCCCTGGATTTGAGGGAATATTGTGGACTTTAAGAGGATTCAAGTAATTATTAAAGCAAAGAGGTCCGTACGACCATTATTGCTTTTCCAATTTCCCGAAAATTCCCAAAAGGTCCTTTTTTCCCTTTTATCCTGCAAAGGCTCCTCCCTTGGTTTGGCCGGGGTTTTGAGAGGGTTTTGAGTGCCAGAGGTCGTCGAGACTGCGTTGATGAGTCTGCGGTGTTTCCCGTGTGTTTGAAAGGGGGTGATCCAGATTGGGGTACTTACAATGACATAAGTGGTCAGTTGTGCAGGATTTGATTTCCGGTGCAGATTGTGATTGTGGGGCAATTCCCCATGATCAAATTATTGATCCTTGATTATTGTGCTCTGTGGGGTGTGTGTGTTATTTTCCTTCATCCCCTTTTCCATAAAAAAAAAAACAACAAGAAAACAAAAAACAAAAAAATATTTTTTACAAAAAAAAGCAAAAAAAATAAATAAATAAACAAATATTTTCCTAGAAGATGCCTTCACACTACTCGCACGTTACCTGCACATAGAGTTAGAACCCGGGAGTGTACGGACGGCATCGCGGACGGTGGCGTGTTTCGCTTACGCTTGAGCGCCTAAAGTCCTCCTAGCCTATAGAGTCAGCCATCACTTGCCCGTGACACACTTTCTACCGTGACCGATTGGTTTTTGGCAAAATACTTTTCAAAACATTTTTCAAACTCGATTTTCAAAATTTTCTCACAAAGTCCGAGTCATACTTTGTCTCCAAAAGCTTGGCATACTCTCCCTCTTCATGTCGAAATTACGACATAACTCAACGTGAGTATATGTCAAAATCTTGACATGTCTCGACATAGGTACATGTCGATTTCTCGATTTGGCTTCGCAAGAGGTCATGACGCGTTTTCGACATGTGCTAACGCGAGACCATGTCGAATTTTTGACACATACTAACGAGAAGTCATGTCGAAATTTCGCCACGAAGCGACGAGAGGCCATGTCGGATTTTCGACTCGAAGGGAGGAAAGGTCGTGCCAAAAATTTTTCAGGATTTTACCTGCAAATTGTGGTCTCGTACATTCAAACGTACTTTTGACCCTCTCTCCTCTCGAGTCTAGACATTTTCGACTTGGACTTGGTTTTGAAAATCTCGAGTTTGACTTGTATGCCCTTAGGTTCGTTCTGCCTTTTGATTGGTGGGTTCCACGTGCCCTATATGACCTCTGCCGGGATTGTCCATCCCGGGAGTGCAATACCGGCGGAACCCACTAGTCCAGGAATAGTGTAGAATGCGAAAAAGAAGGTGTTCCCCTTTTCCAACCATTCTTAGGATTAATAAAAAAAAAAAACAACAACAAAAAAGATGTTGCATGAGTCCATCTCCTTCCGTACTCCTCCCTCTCCCATACAATCTCAAGGTTCTCTCCTCCGCCACCTTACCAATCACCCCTTCGCTTCTACAGCTACGGAAAGATGGGTGTGCGCTCTCGTTCCCGGCGCTCATTGGTCCATATTCCCGAGGGGGAAGCAGTTCAAGTGCCCGAGTGATCGTTCATCTGATTCAGAATCCAAAATGCTCGGTGCAGAGAAGCTTATGGCCCACCAGCCTGGAAGTTCACATCCCATGGGTCAGCAAAGTGCGAAGGGTGTGTCCATCGAAAAGAGGCGAGCTACCCTTGAAGCCGTTTTTCCTCGCGAGCAGGAGGCCCGGTTGCTTGTTCAGATTACGAAAGCTAAGGAGAGACGACTTGTGAAGGACAGAAAGATTGAGAAGGGTCCTCGCCCCATCACTGCCAACAGTGCTCTTCCTCCCATCCGAAGTTGATGCAGTCAATCAGTCTTCATAGGTTCTAGAACATCCCTTTCGGGCATCGAGTCTGTCAAGTCCAAGATGGATTGGTCTTTTCTTTCAATGATAAAAATCTTTGTTTCTCTTCTTGCTAGACTCGAGACATCACTAGCACACCTACATTACGCTCAATTGAAATGGTCTTATTCCAAATGATCACTTGTGCTGCTCAACCACTAATGCTTTGAAGTGACTCATGTTTAAATTAATCGGAGTGAGAAAATCGATTGATGTCCTTCTCAAATTGGGGCTTACCAACTCCCCATCTTGCATCTCATATGCTCACATCTCTTTCATCATCCTAATCATCTCGTTGCTCAACGAATTTGCATGAATCTTCCTCAATTAAACGTAAGCAAGCAATGAAGCCTTAATCTCGTTTAGGTCATCCGGTAGGGATTGCGGTTGAAGCCTTTCACCCATAGGAAAGCCATTACCTTACCCTCACCAAATAATATCCCTTCGTTTCAAGATCGGCATGTTTTGAAACCCTGTTCAGCCATCACCTTTGCTCCTTGCTGAGAGAAGTTCAAGTCATGCAAAGAAGTTAGCCTCGAGAAATCGGCGATGCACAAAATATTCAAATCATTGAAGAAAGGAAAGATAATCCTCAACTCCTCAAAGAGGCCTTCCAAGTTGTCAAAAGAAGGATTTTAGATCCTCACAATCTCAGATATAATCCTCAGCTCCTCAGGAAGCCTTCCAAATTCTCAAAAGAAGGATTTTCTAATCCTCACAATCTCAGATATAATCCTCAGCTCCTCAGGAAGCCATCCCAAATTATCAAAAGAATGACTTTAGATCCTCACCATTCAGCAAAAATTCCCGACTTCTCGAGAAGCTCTCTAATGTTCAAAAAAAGAACCCAAATCCTCGAAGGTTCGCAAAAAATTCTCGATAGCTTGGACTTCCTCTCACCATTACCTTAAATCAATCCCAAGCCATCCTCTCGATTTTAGAGGATATTCCCATTTCCTAAATCAATCCCAAACCATCCTCTCAATTCTAGAGGATATTTCCATTACCCTAAACCAATCCCAAGCCATCCTCTCAATTTTAGAGGATATTCCCTTACCATTACCCTTGCCCTTGGCAAAGCCAATTTGGACATCTCATTCTTAGAGGTAATCAATTCCCTTACCTTAGAAATTCCAAACACATCCCTGCAAGCCAACCTCTCATCTTTAGAGGTTCATTCAGCAAAAGGCCTAGTCGACCTCTCATCTTAAGAGGTCATCCACTTCCAAAATTACCCGATTGCCGATCGAAGCCCAGAAACCCAACTACAGTCCCTACCGGATAGCAGTTTCATTCTAATGTCCTCGAGATCTAAATCACATTAATGCTTTGTTGCTTGCTTAAATTGAAGCCAAATCCATCTCGGCTCAAATGATCCTCAATCAAAGATTGTGCAAATTCAATCCTTCCCTTTGACACTTCATGTGAGCATATTTCATTTATCCTCTGCAGACACTTACCGTGGATGCCCCACTGGGCTTCGCATTCGTGTCTTTCATCGACACTCCAAGGGGACATGTTTATAACTCTCCCATCCTTAAAATTCTCAAAGGTCCTCAGATCCTCGAATTTCAACATTTCGTTCTCTTTTCAATCGGGACTCGCCCGAACTACGGCGACCTGAGCTCCTCGTCAGGAGGGGAACGTAGGCAACCATAATTGGTCCGGTCAAAATCACAAACAAACCTCAGAAAATCCGATCTCCTCAAGTGCCGTCCCTATACACTTTCGATCCTTCCGAGTTTGATTCTCGATAACAGTTGATTTTCTCCTCAGGATTAATCAAAATATTTGTCCATATCGGGATTAGTGTTTGAATAACCCGAACATCAATAAAGGGTTTTAAGCAGCCTAGTGATCATCACGAATAAGACAAGTTTTCAAGTGTCTCAACAAGCCTTCTCTTTCTACATCATAGGAAGATAGAGCCAAACACTGTTTCGGTCAGCAGGGGCTTCCATACACTTTTTCACACCTTGTGATGCTTACACTCTCCCAAAGGAGTCAAACCCAAAAGCTAGAGTGTCATACATGAATTCGGGGTCCATTCCCACCTTCGAATAATGTGCCCCTGCACATATACATTTTCGAGTCTTGTCCAGCGACTGATTGACTGCGGTATGAAACGATGGGTCGCCTCCTCGGCCACAAGATGACTCTGTCTGCAATAGGGCGGCATTGGATCTCTGCAAGCTGGGGCTTTGCTATGCTGTCCTCTCAAGCTCTCCTTATCAGATTCCCTCCGGGTTTGCTTTGCATCATCAACTGGGGCTTCGCCATGGTCACCTCACCAAGATCTGGGGCTTCGCCTAGTCATCCCTTCAAAGCCAAGACACTCTATGCACTTTCTCTGCTGCTTGCTGCCTCAGGCGCGCGACACACCTTGTCCTTACCAGCAACAATCAACCTGCTGTCATCTGCACTCCCGGGAGCATCCCCGACTTGCCTAGGCTGCACCATCCATACGCCATACATTTTCCCACCTCATGGGAGAGGGTCCAACCCATACACCATTATATACATTCATCCTATCATAAATCCATCATAGCATAATTGCTATATACATATCCACTTATCAAGCTTTGCAAAAAACCTTGCTTCCCTTCCATCCCCAGCTGAGATGGACTTGTGCAACAAAAGATTAATAATGCATAAGCAATAATCGAATAAAATGCAAAGTGCCTAGAGTGTTGTGTTTTTCCCCCACAGGGTACAATAATCAGGTGATCATAATCGGATCATGGGGATTGCTCCTCAAATCACAATTTGGACAAAGAGTTCAAATCTTGCAGGTGGCACATTCTGCCTTTACCATCTTCATCAGTCTTTTCTTTAGACTTATCAGCATCACTTGAAAAAGCTTCAGCCGCCCCAGTCTCCAGGCAATGCTCGTTGAAAAGAGCTTCAGCTGCTTCAATCTCCAAGCATTAGGGCTCTTTAGCCTCATCTCAAAAAGCCCGTTCTCATGGGCGAATCACCACCAAAAGCCCATCCTCAAGGGCAATTCATCATCAAAAGCCCTTTCTCATGGGCGAATCATCAAAGCATGTTCCACACAGCAAAAATATCTCAAAAAAGCCCGTTCTCATGGGCAAGTCATCATCAAAAGCCCTTTCTCATGGGCGAATCATCAAAAGACTGTCCCTTGCACAGCAAACCATCTCCAAAAGCCCATTCTCAAGGGCAGACCATCTCCAAGAGCCCATTCTCAAGGGCTCGTCATCATCAAGAGCCCGTTCTCATGGGCAGATCTTCACAAAAAGTCTGTTCTCCTAGGCAGATCATTATCAAGAGCCCGTTCTCATGGGCAGATCCTCATTCAAAATCCATTCTCATAGGCAGGCCTTCAAATAGGCAGACCTTCAAAGAGCCCATTCTCAAGGGCAAATAATTATTCTTTAGCCCGGAAGGCTATAAATTACCCGATCCGGAAGACCATATAAATTTCTCAAAATCATTATCCGCTAGCCCAGAATGGCTATAAACTACCCGGTCCGGAAAACCGTACAGTTTCCCACACAGAAAATAGCCCGGAATGACTATAAACTACCCGGTTCGGAAGACCGTACAGATCTCCCACACAGTAAAATTCGCGGGTGACTCCCAAAGAAAAAAGTCAAATCATCGGGGTGACTCCCCAGCAAAACAGTCAAATTCGCGGGTGACTCCCAAAGAAAAAAGTCAAATCATCGGGGTGACTCCCCAGCAAAACAGTCAAATTAGCGGGTGACTCCCAAAGAAAAAGTCAAATTCGCGGGTGACTCCCAAAGGAAAAAAGTCAAATTCACGGGTGACTCCCAAAGAAAAAGTCAAATTTGCGGGGTGACTTCCCAAAGAAAAACAGTCAAATCCGCGGGGTGACTTCCCAAAGAAAAGCAGTCAAATTCGCGGGGTGACTCCCCAGCAAAATAGTCAAATTCGCGGGTGACTCCCAAAGAAAAAAGTCAAATCATCGAGGTGACTCCCGAGCAAAACAGTCAAATTAGCGGGTGACTCCCAAAGAAAAAGTCAAATTCGCGGGTGACTCCCAAAGGAAAAAAGTCAAATTCGCGGGTGACTCCCAAAGAAAAAGTCAAATTCGCGGGGTGACTTCCCAAAGAAAAACAGTCAAATCCGCGGGGTGACTTCAAATCCGCGGGGTGACTTCCCAAAGGAAAAAAGTCAAATTCGCGGGGTGACTTCCCAAAGAAAAACAGTCAAATCCGCGGGGTGACTTCCCAAAGAAAAACAGTCAAATTCGCGGGGTGACTCCCCAGCAAAACAGTCAAATTCGCGGGTGACTCCCAAAGAAAAAAGTCAAATCATCGGGGTGACTCCCCAGCAAAATAGTCAAATTAGTGGGTGACTCCCAAAGAAAAAGTCAAATTCGCGGGTGACTCCCAAAGGAAAAAAGTCAAATTCGCGGGTGACTCCTAAAGAAAAAATCAAATTTGCGGGGTGACTTCCCAAAGAAAAACAGTCAAATCCGCAGGGTGACTTCCCAAAGAAAAACAGTCAAATTCGCGGGGTGAATTTCCAAAGAAAAAACAGTCAAATTCGTGGGTGACTCCCCAAAACAGTCAAATTCGCGGGGTGACTTTCCAAAGAAAAAATAGTCAAATTCGTGGGTGACTCCCAAAAACAGTCAAATCCTAGCGGGTGACTTTCCAAAGAAAAATAGTCAAATCTTCGGGGTGACTCCCCATCAAAACAGTCAAATTCGAAGGGTGACTCCCAAAGAAAAAAGTCAAATTCGCGGGTGACTCCCAAAGAAAAAAGTCAAATCTTCGGGGTGACTCCCCACCAAAACAGTCAAATTCGCGGGTGATTCCCAAAGAAAAAAGTCATATCATCGGGGTGACTCCCCATCAAAACAGTCAAATTCGCGGGTGACTCCCAAAGAAAAAAGTCAAATCATCGGGGTGACTCCCCATCAAAATAGTCAAACTCGCGGGTGACTCCCAAAGAAAAAAAGTCAAATTCGGGGTGACTTCCCATCAAAACAGTCAAATTCGCGGGTGACTCCCAAAGAAAAAAGTCAAAATTCGCGGGTGACTCCCAAAGAAAAAAGTCAAATCTTCGGGGTGACTCCCCATTCAACAGTCAACCTTGGGTACAAACGCCCATCTTCAGGGTGACTCCCCATTCAACAGTCAACCTTGGGTACAAACGCCCATCCTCGGGGTGACTCCCCATTGCAACAGTCAACCTTGGGTACAAACGCCCATCTTCGGGGTGACTCTCCATTCAACAGTCAATCTTGGGTACAAACGCCCATCTTCGGGGTGACTCCCCATTCAACAGTCAATCTTGGGTACAAACGCCCATCCTCGGGGTGACTCCCCATTCAACAGTCAACCTTGGGTACAAATGCTCATCTTCGGGGTGACTCCCCATTGCAACAGTCAATCTTGGGTACAAACGCCCATCCTCGGGGTGATTCCCCATTCAACAGTCAATCTTGGGTACAAACGCCCATCCTCGGGGTGACTCCCCAATCAACAGTCAATTTTGGGTACAAACGCCCATCCTCGGGGTGACTCCCCATTCAACAGTCAATCTTGGGTACAAACGCCCATCTTCGGGGTGACTCCCCTTGGAACGGTCAATCTCGGGTGCAAACACCCATCTTCGGGATGACTCTCCTTGGACCAGTCAATCTCGGGTGCAAACACCCATCTTTCGGGGTGACTCCCCTTGGAACAGTCAATCTTGGGTGCAAACGCCCATCTCCGGGGTGACTCCCCTTGGAACAGTCAATCTCGGGTGCAAACACCCATCTTCGGGGTGACTCCCCTTAGAACAGTCAACCTTCGGGGTGACTCCCCTTGGAACAGTCAATCTCGGGTGCAAACACCCATCTTCGGGATGACTCCCCTCAGACACAGTCAATCTTGGGTGCAAACACCCATCTTCGGGGTGACTCCCCTTGGAACAGTCAATCTCGGGTGCAAACACCCATCTTCGAGGTGACTCCCCTCAGACACAGTCAATCTCGGGTGCAATCACCCATTTTCGGGTGACTCCCCATCGAAACAGTCAAATCCTCGGGGTGACTCCCCATCGAAACAGTCAAATTTTCGGGTGACTCTCCATCGAAACAGTCAAATCCTTGGGTGACTCCCCATCGAAACAGTCAAATCCTCGGGTGACTCCCCATCGAAACAGTCAAACCTTGGGTACAAAGCCCGTGGCCTTTCATTAACGTCCATCTTTGACGAACTACGATTCGGCTTGATTCCCCCACGGGATACGTAGGAATCCTTTTCACAAAAGGTCCAGCCGCATGACCATCATGGTCGATTTCCCCGGGACGCAAACGTCCATCTTTGACGAACTACGATTCGGCTTGATTTCCCCACGGGATACGTAGGAATCCTTTCTACAAAAGGTCCAGCCACTTGACCATCTTGGTCATCTCTTTCCCTGCCGTTCGTTTCCGGCTCGAGATTCTCATTTTTATCGACGACCCCACTTCCTGTGGAAGTGACGTCGCCGAGGGGCTCTGTGAGTACCCCGACCCGAACTCGTGTTTTTGGCTCCACTTTCCTTCATTTTTGGGCTCATTTAATTTTGGGCTCATTATTTTTATTCATTAGTTTTGGGCCTTATTCACTTCGGCCCATTCTGCCTGAAAAGAACCGGTGTCATACGACACCCAAACCAATTCCAAGTCATATTAAATAAGGGATAATATCCCATTTTGAAAGAGGGGGGGGGACAACGCACAAAAAAGGAGGAGACTGAGTTTCTTTCTGACGAAGCTACTCTCTCTCTCTCTCACTTATCTCTCTCTCTAAACGGGAATAACAGGAGCCCCTCCCCGATCGTCTTCTCCAATCACCATTCACCGACGACCCAAAGCCTCCAACCTCAACCAACCACCGTTCTCGGCCTAGCCCAAAACGCAAAGAGCGGTTCCTCTCTCAAATCGTCTTCTCCGACTCGCAGCCAAGCTCTGCTCTCCCTAAACAAACGGAAATGGAGACCTAGCCCCATTTCTCTCTCCAAAAATCACCTTCCTCACGAGTTCTCTCTCTCTCTAAAACCCGTCACCGGCAACCTAATCTCTTTTTAATCCTCCAACAACAACAATGGTGATCCTCACCATGGTCATCCCCTAAATCGTTTCCCTCAAATCACTCCTCACCGGTCTTCCTCATCAAGCCCACCACCGGTCTCTCTCTTACTTCTACGTCGACGGCGAAATCCCAAACCACCGCCGTCATCCCTGTTTTCCAGATCTCCAAACCCATTCAAAGGCTAATTGATTCCACCGGTTGTGTCGCTCACCCACAAAGTCACCGGAATCCACCTTCTCCTACTTCGACGTCGACGGCGAGTCCCAAACCATTGCCGTCTTCCCTCTTCTCCTTTCCAAAACCCAAGCCCGTTGACTGCCATCGTGTTACCAACGATTTCCGGTCATTTCCTCTATTATCTCCGACCCCTGTTCAGATCCCTTAGTATTACTAAGCCAAGTTCAGTCCAGCCTTGAAGCTTCACAGTGGGCTCGATCTCTCATCGTCCCGGAGCTGATTGAAGACTCCCTATACCGACGGGGTATAGGGAGGTGTGGATCTACGAGGGTAACGTTCCTATTCCATCCTCTCTCTCTATTTTCATCTTCCTGTTTCGATTGATATGATGGGACTTGCTGCTTGATTTCGAATCTGATGGAAGATGTTTTGTTCTGATATCTGAATGTTGTATCCGTTCTTGTGATATTCATGTTGCTCTGAATATGGTGTTTTGTTTACACAAATTGCTCAGTTCATATTATTTGAGCTTTAGATACGCAGATGAGTGTGGATCATTTATATTCACACTCATCTGAGTGTAGATCCCTTCCCCCGTGGTTTCTGAATGTGTTGGATCAGTTTTGTTGAGTTAGGAAGCGAGGGTTCTTTGATTTGTGACCCGAGAGATGTGATTATTCACATTGGGTCACCAAAACCCCATGACCTTCCCACAATACTCTTTTGACTTTAGCCTCTTCATTGTTATAGTCTATCTTGATACTCTTTGTTCGAGTTAGGAGGTGATGACCCATCACTCACATTTGGCCATCAAAGCCATATGATCCTCCCACAATGCTCACTTGTTACTGTTATTCTACTTCTTTCAGTACTATAGTAGTATTGGTGGCATGTCCACCCCCATTGTAGAGACAGTCTGAGCATGGCTTCCTGTGTCATACGACATCTACGCTCCTGGGTAATCCTGTGTCGTGTGACACCCAAGGCCCTGAGCAGTCCTGTGTCGTATGACACCCCTGGCCCTGGACAGACTGCCTCAATCCATTGCCTTGTAATTCATTTTCATCAACTGTAAGTGGGATGTGGCCTCCCACAGTAAAAGGCTCACAAGATGTAATCCCTCATTTTGATTAATAAAGCAAAGCATTAAAACACATTTTATTACATATATTGTCTCACACAATTGCACACACTTTGGAATATTTTGAATGTTGAACATAGAAAGACTCGTCTACGGACGAGGCGTGTTGGGTGAACTCTCAAGTTCTTCCCAACACGTAACCTGACCCCCGGACCCAAATTCTCTTTAAAAAAGGTTTTTCAATGTTTTCCTTAAAAATGGCGTGGCGACTCCTAAGATAAATTCATATTATCTTTTACATTTTTTTTCGGCGAGCGTTCATTCAGTAAGCACCATTAAGGTCAAAGTTGGATGTTACTCCAACACAGGCCCTCGGGTGTGAGAGTAAGAATACTGAGATATATAAGACGTTTGAATGTCTTGGAGTGTGTGTGTGTTTAGGGTTTAGAATAATATGGCTTACTCAATATATTTGGAACTTACCTTGCCCAAGGGGATAAAGGTCTTCTATTTATAGGCAATGAAGAGGTGCTTGTTGATGTAAGCAATGAGATCAGCCCTAAAGGGCACTTTGGTATTTGACCGCCTACACGTGTCCGCAGCTAATTGGCCCCGTCAGGGAGGGAACATTGACTGGAGAAGGGACATGGCTGAAAGGGACATGAGCCGTGTATATGGCTTGGCGCATTAAATGAAATAGTATGCGCCTATCTGAGCCGCATTGAATGCGTGACGGGGGAGCCGGCAACTTGCATGTCAGAGCCAGTAAGCTAACTTGCTCAGTAAGGCTTGACATTAACCGGGAGGCAGGTGAGACAACCGGGAGGCAGGTATAAGCCCGCGGTCAACATCTTGGGCGCGGTCAAAGGTATTTGACGCGGGCACGGATGGAGCGGTCATACCCCCTGCGGGCACGAATTCAGCGGTCAACATCTTGTGTGTGTGTGTTTAGGGTTTAGCTGGACCATTAGAGATTCTTGTGAGTCGTGACTTCGTACATGTTTAATCATCGTTCTTGTCTTTTTTCCAATTTGAGAAAATTTGAGAAGATGCTAAACTGGGCTTTTATAGACTTTGTTTTCACTCTACAGTTTAGATTCTTTCCTATTGGTCAGCTGAGATCGCTCTTGTAATTCACTGATTCAGGTTTAGTGACTCAGCGAGTGTGTTGGCTCATTTGTACAACTGAGTTAGACCAAGATTACTCTCTGAGTTAATCAAGAGACACTAAACTCTGAGATCTGGGATGATTCTAAGCGCTTACTACTTTTGTTTCCATAAATATAATAGAGTTTCGTGAATATTTTGAGATTCGTCTTTGGATTCTTTCTCGTCTACTTTGGCTTTGGTACAAGTCATGGAGCATCAGCTGTGTTGTTCCATTTTGTCCATTCTTGATTCAACCAAAGAGGGTAGTTTTTCTCCTATATGACCATTAATCTGTCACATAATGGAATTTTCTTATTAGTGCTAATGTTTTCCTCAATTCTGTTACACCCTTGATCATGATTTTTGTTCCCTACTAAAATTATTTATGGAATATGACAGGTACAAACCTTTAATTAGTATGTTAGAGGCCATTAGGCATAAGGTGACTGGCAGGATGAGGGAAAAGAGGGATTACATGACCAAGAGAATGGATGAGGGTAAGAGATTTGGGCATAGAGTGTTGGCAGCTTTAGAGGGTTCTATAGTTAAGTCCAGGGATTATAATGCATTATGGACCGGTGATATGGAATTTGAGATTAGTAGTCTTAGAGATGGAACAACTGTGGACCTAACTGCCTGGACTTGTACTTGCCGAGCTTGGCAACTTATTGGGATTCCATGTTGCCATGCTGTGTCAGCTATTTCTTATATGAGAAGGGATCCAGAGGACTACATTTATGAATGCTTAAATGGGGAGACATACCTTAGGTGCTATGGGCATATGTTGAAGGCTTTGAATGGTAGTGAGAAGTGGCCTGAAAGTGATAAACCGGCTTTGCTGCCACCACCACCAAGAGTTTTGAAGGGTAGACCCAAGTTGAATCGAAGAAAGGATGCACTAGAAGATGGGGGTGGTAAAGGCACAGGCACAAATGAGAGAGAAGAAGCACAACCTGTTGTTGAAGAGGATCACTTAAAGAAAATCAAGAAATCTAAGAAAGGGATTAAAATGACATGTAGAATTTGTAAAAAAGAGGGCCATAACATAAGAAAGTGTCCAGATAAACCTGTTGAAGTTGCTCAAAATCCACCTCCAAGAAGAGAGAAAGAACAAGGAGAAAGGAAAATGGTGGATCTGCAAGCATGAAAGGAAGAAATAATGGACAGGTATGCTTTGGATTCCATTTGGATTTCACTTTTCCTTTATGTTTATTTAATACTCTCTTGTCTTTGTTTTTTATTGGCAGGGTGGGTCAATAACTGAGGCTGGCATTGGAATGGGTAGACAAGGACAAGCTGCAAGTGGGGTAAGCTTTTAGTAAAAACATTTATTTTTTGGTTCCTCACCCATGTGTTTTCTATTCACTTGTTGACTAACTTTTTTGAAAAAATCATAGCTGAATACAGGGGCTAGCACAAGTGATTTTAATGCATCATTCACAAGAAGGAAAAGAAATTTTATTACATCTGAATCTCTACAATAACAGTCCAAGAAGAAAAGAAACATGAATTAGTTACGTTTTGGTGTTGTGTGTTCAGTTGGGTTGTGCACTCTATTTATTTTCTTTTGGTGGATGTTAGAACTTAGTAAACTGTGCAATACTATTGTGCACATTTTATTTTGATGTTTGGCTTTTGAAAACTTTATGGCGTCCCATGTTTATGGACATGTTTTTGGAAACACACCAACATCTATTATGGTGATTTTGAAAAAAGTTTAATGAAGATGTTTGATTTTATGAATTTGTTTGGACATACAGTTGTATGGGCATGTATTGAACTGAGATTTTACTTTGTTTCTGCTTTAGGCTATGAACTGAGATTTTACTTAGTTTTTTTTTTTTTTAAATTTGCTACTCCTACGTTCCTAAGTGAATGTTCAAAATAATTTCAAAATAAAACTTGGACATTTATTTAGGGACGGAGGGAGTATATACTCCCTCCGTCCCAGGAAATGGTTCACCATTTTTGGTCCGACACGAAAATTAAGAAAATAGGTGGAAAGGAAAAATGTTGTGAGTGTAATTTGAAAATAGGAGAGAGAATTAGTGGAGGAAATAGTAAATTTAAAAAGTGTTGTGAATGTAATAGTGAATTAGGAGAGAGAATGAGTGGAGGAAATAGTGAGTGGGTATAATAGAATATTAATAAAACTTTTCCATTTTAGGAAATGTGAAGCTTCAAACGGGACGTCAATTTGGTAAAAGATGAAGCATTTTCTGGGACGGAGGGAGTATAATCTATAACATATTACTAACACAATCACCGCAGATGTCATCCTTTGCCACATGTCACTCTCTTCTTCAATTTTTTCCCGCCAAAACATTTTGCTGACATCATTATTGTATATAATTAATTTAAATAATTTAGTTAATAGTATATATTTAAATGGAAGTATTTATTTGGACTCATGGGTAATTCAAAAGTCACTTAATTAAGATAATTAATAGTAGCGTGTGGTTGTGTACTGCGACATTTAATTTGGCCTACTGTTTTTGAACAAATTATAGGCCTATGATACACGAAAAGGCGGATGACACCCGACGCTAATACCTGATTCATGCTACTTGAAGGTCTCCTTCATTAAGTTTTTCTTTTCTTTTCTTTATTCTTTCTTTAGTCATGTTATTTTGTAATAACTTGAGAGTTTAATATCAAGAAAACTTAAATAAAATTATAGCTTTTATCGGAATCATACTTGAAGAAATATTAATTTGAGCCATAATGGTCAATTTCTTTGTCGCATA
Source organism: Adenophora triphylla var. japonica (assembly GCA_022495995.1). NCBI lineage: Eukaryota > Viridiplantae > Streptophyta > Magnoliopsida > Asterales > Campanulaceae > Adenophora > Adenophora triphylla. The sequence goes on from JAFEMH010007221.1 coordinate 26,202, forward strand.
ATAAATGGTATATTTTAAATATTTTTCAATCTTGACATACGCCGAAAAGTTTTTCAAATGTAATTATTTTCATGAGTTCTTAAAAATTGCAATTATTAATATTTTTAATGGAGTATCAAATATAATTTGTTTTTTTTTTCTGAAAGTAATTAAGTTGTTATTAAATTTGAGTAAAACATTACTGTGCTCTATAACTTTTATACTATTAATTTAATGGTAAATGTGATCAAAATTGATAATGGACGTTAATGTTCTTAATGGGTGTATATTTTTTTACAGTTGTTTATTTATATTAACGACCATTAGTTTGGTGCGTTAATAATCATGATTTTTAAGAACTTTTCTATTTTCTATGATTTTTTTCCCAATTTTTTTCTTGACATGTTTTTTAAAATTACAATTGAATTCGACTTATCAATTGATACGTACTATTTTTGGAAAAAAATGTAGCTAATGTATGACACTTATAGATGAAATTAATCTATCACAATTATTTTATTTTTTTTTGAAAAAATAAGGTAATTATTTAGTAAGAATGTAATATAACACCACTTTAAAGGTTTTTTTTTTTTTACAATCAAGTTAACTTAAACATGTTAACAAAAATAAACTAATGTCATATATAGAAACTATTGTCCATTAACAATTTAGTTCACATTTCCTATTAAATAAATAATGCGATTATCACATTTCTAATATTAAAAGTTTGATAACTAAATTGAAGATGCCAAAATTATATCACTAGCAAGCAGTACACCCGTATAATGCATGTCGTTAGCATGATTCCTTTTTAATATGGATATAAACAATTATAATGTATAACTATAACTATAAATGAAATGTAAGTGTTGAAGAAAACAATGATACAATTAAAAAAATGAGAATTTTCTTAGAATACATATTGAGAATACATATTGAGAATACGTATTGAGGACATAATTGAAATAAAATTCATCAATTACACATTTTGAGAATTTTTTTAGAATCCGTATTTAAAAAACCGTGCATTGCACGGGCCTTAATCTAGTAAATTTTTAATATGTTTTCCACAATCAAATGACTGAAGGACATTTATTTGGTGCTATTTCAGCCGCGAGCTTGGTGCCATGTAAGCAGGCCTAACGGCACATTAACGAAAGAAATAATGGAAGGACCAAATAGTCACTCTTTACGATAGTTAAAGGACGAAAAAGTCTCTTTTAATTAATAGGACTAAAAAGTTCCAATTTAAATAGTTTAAGTACCAAATTGGGACTTTTCTCTTGCCGGGAGCCAGTACTGATCAATTTATCCCCAAGAGGCCATGACGATGTCAAATTGTTGAAACCGAAACCATGGCTATGAGTCTAAGCACGAGTGCGCGCCTTCCCACGTCGCCGGCGATGGTGAGAGCTTCAATGGACACACCCCAGAGTCTCCCTCATAACCCCAAGCCTCCGCCTCAGTCCACCACTCGTTCGCCTTCAACTCCAATATCCCAACCATGCGTAAATCCAAATATCCGCAAAAACTTATCCGTTTCCGCCCTTCTGCACCGCGAATTACCTAGATCCAGGAAAGGTACTACTACTTCTTTGTGGCGTTTCGTCGAACAGCATGTATGCTTATGTAGAACGAGTAGATGTTACTGATGTTTATAGCTTTAGATATGCTAATTGTGAATTCATTATTGGGAACAGATGGAAAGGAAAAAATGTATTTGGGGTATGAAACATGGATGCCTAGTGCACCGAAAGTAGAGAAGCCTCGCTCTGTGTATAACGCAGCTGCATTAGCATATATAGGAGACTGCATTTACGAGGTGCGTTTTAACTTTTTATCTAAACCACATTACATGTATGCTGTTTAGGAAATATGCTATTGGACTTTTTAATAGAACATTTATGTTTTTCATCGGAATTTTCAAATTCAATCTGCTAATTTAAGTTAGTAAATACTTTGGAAGGTGACTTAGATCGTTTCTTGTAATGTGTTGAAAAATACATTGTCCCAACTGTAAATTAAGAATTCACTTATTTAGAGTAAAATATTTGAATTCAAGAATGAAAAAGGTGCAGCCATAGATAAATATGAAGATCGCTTTTGAATGGGTAATTTTTATTAACTTCATGCATGCATGGGCTTCTGACAACTGCGTGCCTGATATGAGTTTCCTGTAACCAGTTGCTCAGGAGATGATATGGTGTCACAGAAAAAGATGATTACAATAAATCAAGAATAAACATAAGTGGGTTCTCTATCGATAGATTTACAATTACAAGACTAAATGACAAGACCCACAACTATCAAACCCAAACTGACTGCCAATCTCTCACTAGCGAAGTCTAGGACAAGGCCTTAACATCCACAACTCCTTGGCCCAAAGAGAGGTCAAAAGACTCAAAATGTTCATGTTCCTCGTAGTAGCAAATTAAAAGGAATCTTCTTTCCATAAAGATTCTCAAATTCCTTCTCGTCCACGTACACCAAAGGATGGCAAATATAGCACATTTCGAAAGCATTGTCCACTTTTAGTTTCCCCCATTTCTGATCCAACAACTCATATACTGAGGGTTGAGCCATAACTATTAAGGGAGCGCGACCCCATAAACACCAAGTTGTATTACAAAGAAGAAAGATTTTTTGTCTGTCGATGGGATTCACTTATCTGCATGTATGAAACCCACATGGGAATTCAATACTCTCATAGAGGCTTTCATTTGCTTATGATGGGACAATCACCAAAAGAATGCTTTGGCTTTTATTGAATCTATAGCCTTCTAAATGAAATCAACAAGTGGGAAAGGCGGGGGAAGAAAAAAGGGATACATAAAAGTAAAACCATAGAGGGACATACCACTGTATAGACTTGTAGGATTGAGATTCCCATATGCGTATTGGGAATATATTAGAAGGGGGATTTCCTAAAAGAAGAATAAGAACTAGGAATTCCTTCTTAAAAAATAAATAAGAAAATGAACACGGAGTTTCTCAAATTCTATGTCATTAGGGCTCAAAATAAATGGAAGTCTCGATAAAGATCGTCACTAGTAACGACTAACGAGTGAAGACAATAGGAGCCTCCTGTGACAAAGATAGCTGAAAAGGACGTCGAAACTCAGAAACAAGAAGTTTCCCCCCAGACATAAGCAAATGCACCGAACATTACCAAATAAACACAATACGTGAGGGGAACAAGAATCATTAAGATGAGAAATCACAACCCAAGGACTGGTTAGTCTTTCGGTGGTTGTTGAACTTGATAAATTTTTGTCAAATTTGAATCTCAAAAGTACACACTTTTTTACTCTCGTCTCTGCACATTACAGCTATATGCTCGCCGACACTTTCTGTTTCCTCCACTAAGAATTGAAGAATACAATGCTCGTGTGATGGCAGTAGTACGTTGTGAGGCCCAGGTAATATGTGATATCATGCCACCTCTTTGAACAATTCACTAATATTGGTACAAAATTACTTATCATATTAGCTGCAAACTTGTGCTTCTCTAAATTTCAGGTATAGCATCTTTCACTCCATGCTTGTTTCCAGTAAGAATTAGTGGCTATTACTTGTTATTCTTGCACCCGTTGTTCTTTGAGGTCCATACAGCCTGTTCATTCTTGACAGATTACTCATGTAGTACATATTATCACCATACTGGGATTGTTATTGCTGAGCCTTAAGCTTAATCTAAGAACAATGAATTGCAATTTGCATAATATATTTGACTTAGAATAAGCAAAAACTATACTGACTTTGTTTGTAGGTGACAAAACACATAACATGAAAGATACGTATCATATTAAATTTGTTTGCTGACCTCTTATGTCTGTTTATTTCTTGACTTTGTTGTGAATTCACGCAGCGGAACGGCCCAAGCTTGGAGTAATAATAAGAGCAACACACACGAAAAATAAATCACACACAAAGGGACACACAAGAATTGTTTACCCGGTTCGTTGCAACAACAACTACGTCCGGGGGCGCTACCAAGCCAAAATATTCTCTCCAATATTTTCAGATGTTACAATTTATTTCTAGGCTATCACATGTATTTATAGGGAACAATAAATCAAATCCTAGTAATACTCGAATTCCTACTCAAGAAAGTAATCTTCTTTCTTCTCAAGTACATCCAAATATTACTATCAAAAGGAATCACCAATGCAAGAGGAGATCTTATCAAAATAGGAAACAAATCAGCCCAGAATCGTGACCAGCGTGGCCGCCCTCCCAGCTGCGCGTCCGCGCTAATGTCCAGAGAATTCAGCACCCTTGTCCATTCCTCCAGCGCGCCCGCCCTGAGCCCTAGCGCGCCCGCCCTCCTGACCACCAGAAACTGCTCCGACGATTTGAACTCCCTTGATCTCACCAACTCCTCCGACCGCGGTTCAAATTCCTTTATTCATGGTTTTTGACTCCACATCCCAACAATCTCCCACCTGGAGACAAACCATCCATGATACCTCTCTTGAAACAAATTTCAGTGGCCAGCTATTGCGTTGGTAGCGCCCGGCCTCTTGTCTAGTTATCCAAGTGAGTTGAAGCTGAGCTACGCTTCAACATAACTGTCGGTTCTACCATGCTCCGAGTCTTCATTCCGAATGATCCTCCCTGCACATCCCCGCTCACTTGCTTGCTAATTATCGATCCTGAATAGCGCGAATCTACGTGCCTCACACAATCACAAGCTTGGAACCTTTGTGTGTTCTTTGCAACCCATCGCATCACCGTTCTAGATCCCGCTCCCATGTTGGCCAAATTGGCTCCGCGTCGGCCGACTTCATTACCCAATTTTCTACCAACATACCGTTTAGTGAAATTTCTCCCACCATGCGTTCTCCCACCATGGCGATCTCGGCCACCACCATTCATCATTGGGATGCGCCTTCGTTTCCCCCAACGACTCATGTTACATGTGGTATACAACATATTTTCCACGCCGCCACGAGCCACCAAGCTAGCTCCGCGGTTTACCTTCCATGTCCCACAACCGAAGGTCACCACACAACCCTCCTTATCAAGTTGCCTTATGAAAATTAAGTTTCTCTTCAAATCCGGAATATGTAGCACATTACATAGCCGCAAAACAGTCCCATCCGTTGCTTTGACCCGAACAACCCCTTTTCCAATGACCTTGATAGGATTATTGTTTCCCTAACGAACAACCCCAAAATCACCCGGAACGTACTGCTCCATTCTTTCTGCACTGGTGCATGAATGAAACGTCGAGCCCGAATCCAAAACCCACGAATCTGTTGAACTGCTCCCACCCAAGATTAATGCATCCGCTATCTCCTCAGCAACATTCAATTCCCTCGCTCTGCCTGACCGCTTTGGACAACTTCTCCTAAAGTGCCCATTCTCCCCACAATCATAGCAAGTAATCACCTTCTTGCCACCCTTACTCTTTTCACTGATATTTAGTGCTAGCCCCGATGTCCCTCCTTTGCTCTTTCTACGAATTTCTTCGCCAAGAATCACATCAACGACATCCGAAAACTTCAACTTCACATTTCCTGTTGAAACGTTAACTGCTATCGCAGTCGTATCCCAACTTTCCGGCAAAGAAGAAAGTAATATCAATGCTAGTACCTCGTCATCAAGAGTAACAGCCAAGGAAGATAGTTGGATCGCAGTAGATTTGAATTCACTTATATGTTTTGTTGTCGACATGCCTTCCACCATCCTTATGTTCAACAGCTTCCTCATTAGATGAGCTTTATTCGCCGCCGATGGTGCCTCGTACATGCTCGCCAACATCTGTAACATCTCCATGGTAGTCTTCGCCTCCAAAACATTCTTCGCCACATCCTTGGTCAACGTTTGCCTAACAAGCCCTAACGCTTTCCGATCCAAGATTTCGAATTTTGCTTCCTCTATGTCCGCCGGCTTTTCTTTTAATGGTAGATACAAGTCCTTGTTCCACAAAACATCCTCGATTTGTGTCTTCCAAAAATTGAAATCCGTCCCATCAAACTTTTCGATCAACACCTTATTACCATCCTCCAAAGCTCCCAAGAAATCCATGGCAAAAGATAAGCCAAGCAATGATTCGACAAAACCAAAGCTCTGATACCAGTTGTTGTGAATTCACGCAGCGGAACGGCCCAAGCTTGGAGTAATAATAAGAGCAACACACACGAAAAATAAATCACACACAAAGGGACACACAAGAATTGTTTACCCGGTTCGTTGCAACAACAACTACGTCCGGGGGTGCTATCAAGCCAAAATATTCTCTCCAATATTTTCAGATGTTACAATTTATTTCTAGGCTATCACATGTATTTATAGGGAACAATAAATCAAATCCTAGTAATACTCGAATTCCTACTCAAGAAAGTAATCTTCTTTCTTCTCAAGTACATCCAAATATTACTATCAAAAGGAATCACCAATGCAAGAGGAGATCTTATCAAAATAGGAAACAAATCAGCCCAGAATCGTGACCAGCGCGGCCGCCCTCCCAGCTGCGCGTCCGCGCTAATGTCCAGAGAATTCAGCACCCTTGTCCATTCCTCCAGCGCGCCCGCCCTCCTGACCGGAAACTGCTCCGACGATTTGAACTCCCTTGATCTCACCAACTCCTTCGACCGCGGTTCAAATTCCTTTATTCATGGTTTTGACTCCACGTCCCAACAGACTTTGCAGACGAATCTGCTGAAAAAGCAAAATAACTTTAGAAATGCCCCTAATTTCTCTTATTTCATTATCTGTTCTACTAGGAACTACATTGACTAGGACTGACAGTTTCACATATTTGTTGAGAAAACAACATGCCGTAAATTTTATGTTTGGTAAAAAAAAATTACAATGAGGAGATCATAAAAGTACTTTCTTTAAGTGCCCTGATCTGGTGACATGATGGACGATAATGCTTGGTTGCGAAGAATAGACTACCATGGGCGACAATCTTAATGAAGGGTATGATTTTACTAGGTTAAGGTTACATGACATTTCTGGCCATATCTAACAAGTACGCTGCATTAACAGATGAAAATTGAAAGGTACTGGTGTACTGCCATGTCAGTGCCACACCAACACAATTAACTATGATGACGTGGTGCTAATGTGATAGTGCCACATTAGTTTTTTTTATTAAGCCGTAAGTAAAAAAAATAGCGTGTTGCATTATTTGATATTTTTGTCAAAAGTACGTAACATAATTCAAGAACTAACAAGTAGGTTGCATAAATTGATAATTAGAGTGTGTTACGTTGCATAGTTCAATAATTATTTTGTCTTGATATGTATAGAGGGCAAAATAAGGATTCATCTCAGTGACTTGGGGTGCTACTGACTTGAGTTTATTAGTAAATGGTAATTTCTTATCAAGAAAAAAAAGAAGAAAAAAAAAGAGTTAATGGTGATTACCATCATTATCTTGGTTTATTGTGAAATCATGTAACTTCAAAGAAAATTAGCTCATTAGACAATTTTTAGAAGATTGCCTTCATGAGATTGATTCACAAAGAGTTTATTGTTTATTTGCAAAAATTCTAGAGTTTCGGCTGTTTGTGTGGCAAATAAATTAACTATTTGGCATTCCATTTCTATCGTTTGTATAGTTTCAATAAACTTTGGGTTATTTCCATCCATCAAAGAATTTATTTGTATGTGATGCATTTTAGGATGCAGTGCTCAAGAAACTTTTAAAAGAGGATCTTTTATCAGAAGAAGAGAGGTCAGTCTTATTACGTTTTGCTTTCATTTACTCTGAGGTGATTATTAGTTTTATAATTATTTAAGAAGAAAACAGTGTTAAGTGTCTTACTCCTACTTGTGAGTGTCCTAAGTGCACTTGTCTATCCAAAATTTATTGCACTTGGCATTGAAAACCAACCCCAAGGCATGGGGGGGGGGGGGGGAGAATTTCAACGAATTGATGATCGGTTCTAATACCAGATATTTACATTATATGATTCTGAGATATTTATAGCAATATCCTTTTACCATGTCCTTTAAAAGTTGAAAAGAAAAGCACAGAAGGAGAAGATTGTCGGAGGTGGGGTGGGGGTTAAATAGCGAGTAGCAGTGATTCTGTTGACGATGCACTGGTTCAAGCCTCATTGGTGGCTATAGTGACTCTGATGTTGTAGTGTGATTCAGCCATGGCTTGTAAGCTTGATGATGACATTGGGGATGCTGTGATGGACAGTAGATTTGGCTTTTTTTGTCAATTTGATTTTGGGTTAGGATTTAAATCACAAGCGACACAACCTGGCAAGAATGTATGATGATAGTATTTGGTGCATGACACAGATAGGAAGGGGAAGTGAGGTATAGTTCAGTTGTTGGGGGTAAAATAAAGCAGCATGGTGCTAGCAGCAGTGTTTGTCAACAGCATCAGATATTGCTGGCAGTAACGCCCAGTGAGAAAATAAACATGCATGTGTCGTTTCAAATTGAAAGCTAATACCAAGGGCTTGACTCATTTTCTCCATTTGATTAGTTATGTGCCATTTGCACTGCACCGTATTACAATGAGGGATCATGTGTTAGTACAGTGAGGATAAAATAGAATGAGGAGCAAACCATGAATGTTTTCTGTAGATAGGTTGGGAAAAGTCCTGACATTGAATGTATTGTAACATACATTTGTGATCTTTTTGGCATTCATTTATGTAAAAGCAACCAAAAGAGGGTCTTGATAAGAGTTTTGTCAAGTTACAAGAAATGGGAGCTTGAGATCCCATGTAATTCCACGTCTTAACTACTGCAAGGGAGTTGGTGCCTGCTTTGTTTCATATCCCTTCTTGATAGGATTTTCTTGTAAGAGAAGGCCTGCCACTGTTCTTAAGTCTCACAGTTAGCAGCAACCGAAACACTTTCCCTACTTCTTATAGATTTTAGTTGAAACAAACCAACATATCTGTTCTTTTCCCTGGTAAAACCATTGGCTATTGCATGCAGTTATACTTCTAATCCCAGGTTCGAACTGGTTGTTTGGTTTTGACTTTTCCTCTGGAGTCTGTTCATACAAAAGTGTAGAATGGTGCATTATTGATGTTTAGTCAAATGGATTTGTCTGATAAAAATGCCCACTTTGCTTTGTGAACTTTAATGTTGTGGCACTTAAAACAGTTTATCAGGATTAAGCAAGTGATCAATGCGGTTATGACTTTTTCCCATGTACTTTACCCAAACCAGTTACTTGATATTATGAGTCTGATGATTACTATTTCCAAAGACAGCCTGAAAGTTAAAGGGACCGGTTAACTTCATGAGTTAAAAACTCCTTTAGTAGACTTCCTTCACAAGAAATCATCAATTCACGTTGATAGGAATCTGAATTACAAGAAGTAAGCACCAGATGTGTATTTTATGTGATTGAGGATGTCATCAGCCAACAGTTAATGGAAATGTGAAGTAGCTTTTGCTTATGTCAGTTGCAAAGCTGCTTATTTAATTTATGTATTTATAGTATGCAAAAACATCTAATGCAGGGATGTTCTTCGTTGGGGGAAAAATAGCAATTCTACTAAAGGACGGACCAAGAAACGTGTCGGGGCAGCTGCTTATAACAGAGCATCATCTTTGGAGACACTGGTTTGTTCTTATCCATCTAGTTCACTAGTCCATAACTCAAAAGGAAACATATGATTATCTTGTCTTAAATGTGCTTTCATATGATAAATTACTTTTACCAATCATGTAGGCAGATTTGTACTTTCAACAGAAGTACCAAATATAGTGTGAAAATATAAATATCTTTGATGGAAATGGATTTGCACAAGGTTCTCTTTGGGGGGGGGGGGGGAATCTGAAGTTAGGTGAATAAGTTGGCAAGGATTCCACATTAGCAAATATCTTCTGGTATTTGTATAAATGAGAGCTCACTTCAACAACAAACCCACCTACGGTGGGGTAGGGGATCGGATGTACGCAGGCTTGCCCTTGTATTAATGCACATAGATGTTGTTTCTGAATTACCCATGATGAAAATTGTGTCAAAAATTGCATAAACTGACTGTTGCTTCATAACAAAGAAGCGTAGACAGTTTAGTGAGCCATTTTGTTTTATTACATCATATTTTGTAATTTTATATTTACTCTTGATGAAGAGCAAAAAAAGGGCATCCTGGTGCACCAAAGCATGCATGTAGCGAGGGTCCGAGGAAGGGTCTCCACCACAAGTGTGAAATGTAGGCAAACCTTGCATAAATGCAAGATGCTGCTTGCTTTCAGGACTTGAACCCGTGACCTCAAGGATTTGAAAATTTTTGATCATTCATTTTGGGACGGATGGAGAGGTAACTTTTTTGTTGGTAGGTTGGTTTCCTTTACCTGACAAACGTGCAACGCCTGGACGAGATCATGGTCAAGTTGGGGTTTTCATCTGATTCTTCAAACAGACTGAGCTTTTCAGACTCAAATGGTAAGCAATGTCTAAGTTGCTCAGTATGTATTTTACTACACTACGTATATTGCATAATGGAATCTCTCTCTCTCTCTCTCTCTCTAGGTAACAAGGAAACTGTATAGGTTGTATGGCAAAGGATCTACGCCATTAACCTAGCAAGTCACAGACCTTAAATTGCAGAAAGCGCTGGACAGCAAAACTAGAACCGGCAAGGATATATTAGTATGGGAAGAAGGGTGGGGAGATTAACATTGGAATTTCCTACTCTTGAGCCCTGATTGCAGAAATAAAGCGGTTGGGTGAATTCTGAGATCCCAAGAATCTGTGTTTGTACAAAGAGCCATTTATAAAATATTACCCCTAAGCATCAATATTGTTTAACCTTAAATCACAACTTCTAGGGTTCATTCACTACAGAAATGTGAAGTAGGAAGTTGGAAATATGTTGTACAAATAACAAGTGGCTGATGAAACATTTAATTACTATTGCCATAAGTAACCATGAATGAGTTGGAAATCCAGCTCATTCATGACAAGAATTTTATTGCATCATACTCCCTCCGACCCATGTCAACCCGACACCAACTTTACGCGCAATTACGAAAAGTAAGAGAGAGAAAAAGCCGAAAGAAATGTCATGAGTGATGAAGAATTAAATAGGAGAGAGAATGAGTGGGAGGAATAGTTAGGAGAGAGAATGTTGTGAGTGTAAAAGTGAAGTAGGAGAGAGAATGAGTGGAGGGAATAGTGAATATTCTTTTCCATTTGGGCAGTGTCCATTCACGTGGGACGTCCCAAAAAGGAAATAAGTGTCCATTCACGTGGAACGGAGGGAGTATGCTCTTTTTTGGTACAATGAAGCTCCGAGCCGGGTAAAACCAATATAACGGTAAAGTTCTTCCAACAAAATACTCCCTCCGTCCAAGTAGTTACTTCACAGTTACTGTACTCACGTAAATTAAGAAGTGAGTATTATATTAAAAGTGTTGTGAGTGTAAAATTAAAATAGGAGAGAGAATGAGGGGAGGGAATAGTAAATTATAATGGTGTTGTGAGTATTAAAATAATGTAGGAGAGAGAATGAGTGGAGGAAATAATAAAGATTCCTTTCCATTTTGGGAAAGAAACAAAGTGTGAAGTATGTAATTGGACGCCCAAAATAGAAAGTGTGAAGTATGTAACTGGACGGAGGGAGTATTTAATAATGGTGCATTTTAGGTGGACCATATCATACGTAGTCATGGTTATGACCCTTCCTTGTAGATAGATATTAGTAGTATGCATTGAACGTAATGTTATCCATAAGTGGATAACGTGAAATGAGAAGAAGAAGAAGAAGCACACAACACAAAGACCATCAACAAAAGATGTGCACAAATATCACTATTGCATTGGATCAAGTGGGTCTCACCTCAAAATCATCATGTGTACAACAACAACGCTCTATAGACAATTTTAATTGGATCATGTTATTCCAATCAACAATCGACATTTATTTGATTTAAGATAATCTTATATAAGTGAAATTAATCATAACCATTTATCTTTCGGGAGACTCGCTTGTTACTTATGTTGTAACTTAGCTCCATGTATAAGTTTGAAATCCGTATTTTTGAAGATATTTTCACACTTCACTCATTTATCGATCGCTGCTTTTTCCTTATTTATTGAACTTCTCTAAATTTCGATATTAACTTTGTTATATCCTTTAAGTTATCTTATTATTTTGCTAATCGTAGTTCACACAACATTGTAAATGAAAAAAAAAAGGAGAAAAGAGCAAATATAAAAACCATGTAAAAGATATACTCCCTCCGTCCCATATTACCTCCAGTTGCTACAGTAGCAAGTCAACCGAGTTCAACTTTAATCAAACTTTAATATCAATCTATTCATTCTAATGAAATTTTAATAATTGCTATTGATAAATCATTTGGTTATTTTATGGATAACAATTTTTAGATTTTTATTATGATAAGTAAATTGATATTAAAGTTTGGTCAAAGTTGAACTTGGTTGAACTGATTAACTGGGTAAGCTTTTCTGGGACGGAGGGAGTACATGCATGACTCGGATGCTGATAAGGCCCTATCAGTTTCATTCAATTATTAATTTCTTACACTCTGACTATAACTAATTGAAAATGACTCATTTTTCAAACACGCTGTTTAATTTCTGCTCATCACATGAAATGAATATCCCCGTGATTGCAATTTAGAATGTGTCCTGTCGTCTGCTTTCTTGATATTTTCACTACAAACTCTTCCCGTTTTGTGTAAGATTTCTTTTGAATTTTTTATGGAGATTAAGAAAATAAATGATTAAAAAAAGTTAAATTTGCTTTTAATCAAAAAGCAAATTTGAACTTCTTTTTATTATTTATTTTGGAACGGAGAGAGTAATTATTTTAAAATATGGATAAAATTATAAGAATTTACAGAGACATAATAGTTTATTTTTTTCCTGCAATTTCAGATTTGTCATCTTCATTCAATAATATGATAGGATAGCATCACAAAACTTAACAATGGCCCTTCAATGAGCAAAAAAAAAAAAAAAAAAAATCTATAATCCGAAAAGGAATAAATTCGTGAACAGGGAAAATGAAAGGCATGTTATGGGGAAATGTGGGCCCTTGTGGGCTGTATTTTGTTAACCACGTAAAAGTTGAACTAAGGTCGGCCCATTATCCTTCAAAGGCACGGATGGTATTCCTAAAATCACATCAAAGCCCATAAATGTACTCATTTATCTTCGACCCAGTTTAATGTTGCTAGTTTAATTTTACATGAAAAAATTTTAAAAAATCAAATATTATGTTATTGTGAGTGTAGCAAGTGAATCTTATTATCTATTTTAGAAAATAAAGCAATTAAAAAGATTAAATGAGATAAACTAAAAAAGAAAGTAAGAAATTAAACAGGATTATTTCCCTAACAAAATTGGGTGGTATAAGCCTAAATGTTACGCTAGTGGAATGCTATTGCAACGTAGAATTACTATAAGCCAAGCCAAGCCAGCCCATGTGATGTGATGCCTATTGCCTATGTTTGATTGTAACATTTCACCCAACTCTTACTCATTAGCGGCGGGTACACTTGCCATTTCAGATGGTCGGATTTGGGGCCAAGCAACCCGACTGCATCACTTAATCGTTCAGATTAATAAAGCAGTTTTGCTTATTCGATATACCAAGTGACAGACTTTGAAGGCCAAAAAGATTTGGCAGATAAATTTTATAACCGATTGACTTGACGGTAAATCTGACTGTTGCGTAGTTGAATTGTGAGACCTAGCTAGCTAGGTTGGGGTATTTGTCTTTTTTATTTTTGGATAAGACTTGAATTTTTTTTTAGGATATTAAGTTGATAACTCTCGTCCCCAAACTATTCAATTCCCATCTCTAATAAGTGAGTAAAAAATCATCATTATAAGTAATTTACATGTTTGTTAATGGTAAGTACAACCAATTATCCACTAGCTTATTATTAATCCTCATGGTTAATGATTATTATGTGCTATATCTAGTTTTTTAAAATTGTGAGAATCCAATTTAAGTTTTTTTTTTTTTACGCATATTCCATCTCACATCAATTAAGTGTGGAAATTTAGAGTGTTATTTAAGTTTCGCGTAGTACTATTGTACACTAACAACATCTATTAATTTTTGGGTCGACATGTAATAAGTAAAGTTGACTCAAGGTGTTTGTAGCAAGTTAACTTACGTTGTAATTTATGTAGCGAAATAAGTTTTCAGACCTAGTCGTTACATAAATGAATTGCCATTACTCAATATTCTAAATTTGGGATTTCGGTCCAAGTAATCATTCATTTATTTTCATTTTCCGTATCAAAAAATCATCAATTTGTTGAATCAACGTATAAATGTTGGTATGAGATGTTTGTGTTTTTGATAATCATTAAATTAAAAGTGAAATGATGAAAGTATGAGATAAGTAAATCACATGTTAACTAGAATTAGCATATAAATGTTGGTATAAGATATTCATAATCATGAAAGGGGTATAATGATTAGGAAGAATTAAATAAAACAATAATAAGGCTCATGGTTTGTATAAAGAACATTTGATGATGGAAAATTGACAAGTGGTAAAATAAAAGTGGCATAGGTTGGAGGGGAGGGAGGGTTCAAATTTAAATTTTGCTGACCAAAAACTTGGAAAAAGTGTTCAACTTTTGTTTCCTCATTTTTCACACTTCTAATCATCTTTATTTTTTCACTAACTACACTTTTTAATTATCCTTTTTACTCCAAAAATGGCTCTTTATTTTTCAAATATTCTAAATTAGGACTCAGTTGCGAATTCAAAATTTTTATGCACCATAAAATTCCAGGTATAGGTCAATATTAGTATAGCTTTTTGAGGATTATAGAGCCAAAATTTCAAAGTTCACGGGCCCCCTACAAAAAAAAATGTTAGAGATATTATTCAACATCGAAAATTGACGAATCTTGCCATAACATATACTCCCTCCGTCCCACCCGACTTAGGACATTCACTCCCGACACGGAGATTAAGAAATACTATTATAATATTAGGAGAGAGAATGAGTGGAGGATGTGTTGTGTGTGTGAAAAATTAAATAGGAGAGAGAATGAGTGGGATAAATAGTGATGGAATTATTGTTGTGAGTATGACAAGTGGGTCCCATTTAATATAAAAGTAATATAAACTTTTCATTTTGGACCGTCCTAAGTCGGGTGGGACGCCCAAAATGGCAAAACGTCCTAAGTCGGACGGGACGGAGGGAGTACTTGGGTATTATTCTTAGCACCAATTGATTTTAACGTGTAAATTCACTTTAAGAAAAAAATAGTAAATCCGCCGTCATAATAGCTGTAATATTGAAAATAAATAAACAACTTAAATTAATTCACAAATAAATGCATAGTCTCTAACGTGAGAGAGGATGTGTTGAAAGACAATCCAATTATGAAAACTTGATCTAACAATCACCACATTGGCAATCTCCAAACCCCTAACCCTAACCAACTACTCTGTAATAATTCTCTTTAGGGAGAAATACAATATTTTAAGAAAATAAGATACCAAGAATCTCTATTCTTTTTTAAAATACAACTTCCTTTTTTTTTTTTTTTTTTTTTTGAGCCACCCTTAAAATATGGGAAGGATGCAATTAGTTAAAAACCATTATTGTTTACCATGCTGAAAGCAACATCTATTGTCCATTACTTGTTGGAAAATCAGCTTCATAGTTCCTCCCATTATCTTTTGTGTAACCACCTTCTTAATCATTGTTTATTTCTTGCTAATTAAATTAATTACTGTAAGAAAAATTAACGAAAATTCGAAAAAACTTTCTTAAGAAATTAACTGAAAATAATTGAAACTCGAAATAAATGAATATGGAATGTGGAAAGTCGAGGATTGTGTTTGACACAATCTTCATGAGAAATTAACTGAAAATAATAAACACTAAATTTTTTTACAGCCCAAGCGTGTCATGGTTATGTTGGAATTTTGGTTTTTGATAAAGTGAGGTTTGGCCGACTTTTGACCAAGAATTTCATAAGGTTTCATTTTAGAAAAATGAAAATTGATTGCATATTAATAATCTACATTTGGAGTAGATTAAATTGATATATTTACTTTCTCAAAATCAATATGTGGTGAATGAGAAATTAATGCTCAAAGTATGCAAAATGAAATGGATTTATGAAGAGTTTATGGGATATGAAAGAGTTATCCCACATTGCTTTAAGAAGGAAAGTAATGCTTGTTTTTAAGAGGAACCATCCAAGGAATGAGTCATCAAGTTGTTATCTCCTTGGGCCAATGAAGTGGACCATTGGGTCATCCATACAACTAGTGGCCCAATAGTGCTAATTTTGGACTAGCTTCAAATTGGCACATGAACCGCGAAGGGCGAAATGGGCGATTTAGGGCGCACTTTGCACGAGCTATTGGAGCCTTAAAATTTTGACAAAGTTCGGCTCGATGGAGGTTCGGTCTGTTCAAGCTTGGTAAATATGGTTCGGTCCAGATTCGACTGATGGGTTGATGGTTTGGTTCTGGATAGGCTCGTTGGGCTGGTCCAAGGTTATGTGCTAGGTTCGATTGGAATGGGTCGTGGGTCGTGATGGTTCGAACAGCCGCCGATTGGGTAAGGCGCTGACCTGCCTATTCGAACGCACCTGGGCCTGCCGCAGATCGAACCAGCAGATCTCCACCCTTCATCCACGATCTGATCCAAGGGCTGAGACTCACCAGGTGCAATTTGTGTCTATTTCCAAGGCACCCAATCTCTTCATAAACTATATAAACCCCCCACCAGATTGTCAAATTCAATTCAATTCATTATCTCTTCACTTCACAAATTCACTCTCTCTTCTCTCTAGAAGTAGAGACTCACATATCTAACGGAGTTAACTAACTCGGTTAGATATTTAACTGAATTTGGAATTCAACGGAATTCTTAACGACATCTGTTAGAAGATAGATCATCTTGTTGCATAAGTCTTCTTCAAAGTCTGAAAGTGTTAAACACAGTTGCGTTCGCCGAGTTATTGATTTGAAGTGCTTCTATCAATAATAATGAGTCGTTTTATCTTGAGAGAAGATTGCCACCTGAAACCGTTAGCACCAGTACGGGGCAATATCTTCTTGCGAAAATTGTGTCCAACACAAGACTCGACTTCCTATATATATTCTGTTTGGTTTAATTTCAGGATTTATTATTTATGTCTATTCCCTTCCCTGTTAATTATTATTATGGTTCATTTATTATTTGTCATTTCGTTAATGTCAAGAAAATCTTATTTATTGTTACATACAAATTTCCTAACAATCACAAGAAGATATTTACGTTTTCTTGATTTTATGACAAATATGAACCAATGATGATGGACAACGGAAAGACATGATCGTTAGAGAATTAACGAAAAGAATGACGGTTTCCAAGGAAGGATAATTAGAAGAGCATTGGAAGCTAACTATAAGATAACGAGAAGGACAACAATAATCAAGCAAGTGATTCAAGATATTTGTTGACACATGAAACGGACTTCAAAGGTGGCAACAAAAAATGTTATGCATGTAGATCATTCTCAGTCTGAAGTAGAAGAAGATTACATGGCCATCCGGGATGACCACCCTCTGTCTGAAGAAGTTCGTAGAAGAAGATAACCCAGTTATCCGGGATGACGAGCCAGATCCACAAAGACAGATAACTGAAAAGGCATGGGATCATAGAAATCCCATATGTAGAATGTACATATTGAGTGGGCTAAGTAATGTCGTTACCGAAAGAAATGTCTCGTGGAGACAGCCAAAAAGTTGTGGAACTCTTTGGAACAAACCTTTAGGGGCCGTTTGGTTCGATGGAAAAAAAGTGAAGAAATGGAATGGTCAATAAAATTGAATTCCTGAAGGAATTGGAATGAAAAAAAACTAGTCAAACCCCTTCGTTTGGTTGGCACGGAATGAAATGAAATTGTCATTCAATTTCTTGGCAAATCATGTTTGGTTTGAAAATACAAATTATAGGAATTGAATGAAAGCATATAAAATGTCCAATTTTACCCTTCTTTTAAAAAATTAATGAGTAAAAAAATTTTTTTTTGGGGAGGGGAGGAGTGGGGTAGACAGGGGTACGAAAAATGAGTAAAAAAAATTATTTTTGGGGGGTGGGGGGGAAGGGGTAGGTGGGTGGGTGGGGTAGGCAGTGGGGTATGCAAAATGAGTTAAAAAAAATTCGTGGGGGGTTGGTAGTAGGGGGATGGAGGGGGTTAGGCAGGGGGTATGCAAAATGAGTAAAAAAAATTTCTCGTGGGGGTCAAAGTGGTAGGGCGGGGGGTGGGTGGGGCAGGTAGGCAGGGGTATACAAAATGAGTAAAAAAATTTTTTTTTTGTGGGGGTTGGGGGGGTAGGTGGGGGTGGTAGGGCAGGGGCTGGATGTGGGGGGGGGTACGCAGGGGTATGCAAAATGAGTAAAAAAAATTCGTAGGGGGAGGGGTTGGTCGGGCAGGGGCTGGGTGGGTGGGATAGGCAGGGGTATGCAAAATGAGAAAAAAAAAATTCGTGGGGAGGGGGGTGTGTAACGACCCCAACCCTAGGCATTTATTTTTAATATTATATTAGATGCTTTTAATATTTATATTTATTTTATGTGTTCCTTTATGTCTTTAAATTCTTAATTTAAGATGGATTGGGTGAGAAGTAAGATTAAAATCTTTGGAGAATTTATTGGACATTAAATAAAGCATTTTGGGAAAATAATAAAATGGAAATTTGATAAATAATAAAAGGAGGTTAAAATGGGTAGAATAATTTATTTAGGGGAGGGTTAATAGTTGTGGTGAAAGCCTTTTTGATTTTTGTAGGAGGGGCCAATTTGGTCTTATTCTTCTCCTAGGTGACAAGTGTCCCCTTTTCTCTTCCCCCATACTCCCCCTACCCGGCCCCCCCTCTCCATCACCTCCTCTTACTTCCTTTCCCCCTCCTTCTCCTTCATTCATCTTTCTTCTTCAACCTAGAGAAACAAAAGAGACTCCATTGAAGCCTTCTCCCAAGCTTTGAGTCCAAGACCTTTCTCCATCAAAAATCAAGTCCAAGAGCACCTTTGAAGTTGGATTGCCTAGAGGAACTCATCTAGCTAAATAGATCAACCTTCCATTGCAAACCCAAAAGTGAGTTGTTATGATTCCCTTCTTATGAATGTTCATGAACTCTATTTGTTGTTCTTGTTGTGATGATAATTTTGTAAATGCCTTGGAAACCTATTAAAAGTTGGGAGTTGAGTAAATGACAAAGAAGGATACTCTTGTTCTTAGGAATTGATTAAGATTGTAAGAAAATGTGTTGAGTTGGATTTAGATGATTAAATTCATGCCTTGGAAACTTTAATGGGGGATGGATGTTTAGTAAATGAGATAGGTTGATGTTAATGTTCAAAGAAGAAAATCTAGAAAGGTTAAACATGAAATGGGTGGGAAATTAAGTGGTAAATAACCTAAGTATATGTTATCTTGGAATTGGATAATTTAAGTTGAAGTGTGTAAGGTTAAACAATCCTTTTTAGTGTTCATGTGATTAAGGAAAATTAAAGAAAGAATAAACTATGTAAAAATGGATTGAAAATTCGGAAATGCTGATTTAGGGCCATGGGCGGTCGCCCATGGGGGCTGAGCGGCCGCCCAAGGCAGCAGAACTTGGCTCCCTTTTGTAACACCTTTGGGCGGTCGCCCAAGTGACATGGGCGGTCGCCCATGTCACCAGATCCTCCCCAGTTCTTCTCTTTTGCTGATTTTTGCTAATAGCCTCGGGGAATAATCTCTAACCAATATAAATTGTTAGGACCTAATCCAATTCGGATAGGGTTCACTCCTTTTAACCTAGACTCAAGTAGAACTTTGGGGCCACTTAAGAATGCAACTCCAACTAGTTAAATTAGCACAAATTCTTATAGAGACTTGGTAATATAGAATGTGTTCTGAAATTGGTTATTAAGATTTATGCGTACTTCACCAATATGGCTAGAACTTGGGAAGTAGATCTTGCACTTTCATTAAGCTCATTCAAGGTTAAGTAATGACTTCGTAGGATTGGTTTAAGGTACTTGATGACCTTACTTGTTCCCCTATCCTTGGTAATTAGTTAGAAATAGCGTAGAAACCATAAGTTTCACTATTTCATTAATGGAAGATGAGCATGTTGTTGTGTTGTATCCCGGTGTGGATTAATTGGTACATGCTTATTTTGTATCCCGGTGTGGATTAATTGGTACATGCTTATTTTGTATTCCGGTGTGGATTATGTGGTTATATTGTACCTCAATCGAGTTCATACGCATGGATGATATTATGCATTGTGCATTACATAAATTGTTGCACTACGGTATTGATTTGCATGAGTATACATTACCATGTTGTTATATGATTATCCCATTTTGTGGATTATAATTCAAGTATCTATTATGTGCTTCGAATGTGTATATGTTCGGGTGGGTATGATGGATGCCAATCAATTATTGATTTGTTCAATAAGTTGATTGAAGGTACATCATACCGCGACCCTTCCCACTCGCGGCCACGGGGGTGGGGGTCATGTGCAGCCACCGTACCGAGTGATAAGTAGCCTTTACACCGCTGCGATTAGGAGAAACCGGGAATGCTCGTATGAAGCCAACGGCTCTCTCGCAGCTGCGATGATAGTATATGATACTCTAAATATAGGGGTCATATATGTATCCTCGCTTTTCTTATATGGATCTCAGGGTATGAGACCTATAAGCGGTGAATGTGCATGGGGGCGCTTCACCAAAGAGTGGAGTTTTACTCCCAACGTTGTACGACTTATTTGTTCGCACGGGAAAAGGTAAAATGAGGTAACGTAAGGTGTTTATCGCTTTCATAATGTGTTAAATGTTGCCATGCTACGTGTCGCATCTTGTATGGCATCTTGCCGCATCCATAATAGCTCATTGAGATTTATTCTCACCCCTCTCCCTTTACCGTTTTAGATTCCGAGGCAGTGTGACCCGAATCAAATGAGGCCGGGTATCATTGTGGACTTTGCTTTTGGGGCTCGACAAGTTAAGTATAGGAGTGGTCTGTTAGGAGTATTGGCTAAGTATTCCTCTTTTATATTTTGTATGGAAAACCCTTTTGTTAAACAGATGTTAATTAAGGTTTCCAATGTATTTGATTAGATATCGGTTTATTAAAGTTATGGTTGGATTTCCTCTAAGTAGAGATATTACTAATTGATTTTAAAATTGTAAGTTTGAAAGGTGGTTTTCTTTTAAAGGCAAATAAATGTTTTAAAAATTGAGATGGTTTTTCTTAGTTTGAGCTCCCTTAGCTCGGGACACGTGTGAGGTCCCGGGTTGGGGTGCTCACAGGGTGGGGGGTAGATGGGGGTGGTAGGGCAGGGGCTGGATGGGTGGGGCTGAGTGGGTGGGGTAGGTAGGGGTGATTTGGGTTTGGGGGTATTTTGGTCATAACTTTTTTTTTGAATTCCATTGCCGAAGGAATTCATCATTCCTCCCATATTTGGAGGGAATGACAAATTCCTACCTTTGATGGAATTGGTCATTCCAGCGGAATGAAAAATTTAGAAAAACTTCAACCAAACATGCCAAAGGATTTGGGGGAATGGAACTGAGCATTCCGTTCCCCCACTTTACCACAAACCAAACGGGGCCTTAAAGTTTAAGAAACCGGTTCCAAGATCTGATGCAGATGTAGTAAACTCAGGTCACTTAGCAAGAGATTGTCATATTCCAAGAAGGGAAATGGACAACATAAATCAAAGCCAACGTCAACGAAAGGTTGAATAGGCTTGATTGAGAATTAATGAGGTTTGAAGCCAACTTAGCAAGTTGAAGGTCAACCCAAGAGAATGGTGGATAGACACTGGAGCTGGAGCTACCTACCATATATGTGTTGATAAAGAGAGCTTCTAATCATACACTCATTTAAATGGAAGGAAGGTGTAAATGAGAAACTCTACTACTTCTAACGTCATGGGACTTTGAAGGGTTGTGCTGAAGATGACTTCAGACAGAGAACTGACTCTCGTGAATGTGTTGCATGTCCCAGACATTCGCAAAAACCTAGTTTTCAGATCAATATTGAGCAAGGCTGGATTTAGACAAGTGTTTGAGTCAGATAAAATTGTATTGACCAAGAAAAAATTATTTCTCGGTAAAGGGTACCTTGCCTAAAGGCAAAGAACAGCGGTGTTTCTTATGATCACCTTTTGGAAGGTTCTAATTTATGGCATGATAAATTAGGTTATATGAATTTCAACACAATTAAGACGTTCGTGAGTCAAGAATTAATTCTTATAAATAAATTTGATTCAACTGACAAGTGTGAAATTTGCGTGGAAGCTAAAATGACTAAGTCATCATTTTCTCCGTAATAAGAAACACGACACCTCTTGAGTTAGCTCACACAAATAATTGTGATCTAAAGTTAGTGCAAACTCGAGGTGGGAAAAAATATTTAATTACTTTATAAATTGTTCCACAAGATATTGCTATAAATATCTCTTGATAAGAAAGGATGAAGCCTTGGAGGCTTTCCAGACTTATAAGAATGAAGTTGAAAATCAACTTAATATAAAAATTAAGAAGATTCAACGCGATAGATGAGGAGAATATGTTGCTTTGTTTGAAGACTTATACGCCTCAATCTAACGGAGTAGCTGAACGCAAGAATCATACTCTTAAGGAGATGATGAATGCAAGGTTCAGGCTTATCCAACAAATTGTGGGGGTAGCAATACTCTCGTCGAACTACATTCTTAATAAGATATCGAAGAAAGAAATTGATAAAACTCCTTACAAATTATAGGATAATCGTAATCCGTGTTATAAATACCTTAAAATGTGGAGGTACACCTCAAATGTGGGGGTACAGGCTATAAGTAAAAGTACTTAAGCTAAAAACGAGGAATAAGATATTCCTTTAGATTATATTTCATTGAAATGAAATATATAAGTTCTAGAAAGAGAACTTATGAAAATGCAAATAGTTCATCTTAAAGAAGACGAACCTAGGCACATTTTGTGGACAAAAGAAGCTAGTCTTTTGGTCCTAATTTTCTATGATAGAAAATTAAACGAAAACTGTTGAATAATGTTGTTAACAGTTAAATGAATAGTTCATCATATATTTGGAGGTTGGTTGATCTTCCTCCATAATACGAACTGTTGAGTTGCAAATTGGTCCTTGAAAGAAAATATTTGAAAGATGAATCTATAGATGGAAAACTCTTGAAAGATAAGTCCTGGAAAGGTAAACTTTCAAGAAGTATAGTTAAGGGAGTTAGAATTTCAAAAGATAGATTTCTAAAAGAAAAATAATCTTGAGAAATAAACTCTAATGAAACGGATTTTTAATCTGAAAAGGAAGATTATTGATCTTGAAAATGAGACTCTCGAGATATAGAATCTGAAGAGAAAAGATTCTTAAAATGATAGACTCTTTAATGGTAGAGTCATAAAAGTTAGATAAATTTTCAAAGATAGACTCTCGAATAAGCTAAATTCTTGAGAGGTAACAGATAGATTCTTGAGATATGGAATCTATAAGGTAGAATCTTGAGAGGTAATATCTGTAAGGTAGATTCTTGAGCGGTAGACTCTAAGAAACTGACCGATAGAAGAATTTGATCACTCGAAAGGATTGACCATTCTAGAGAGACTAAAAGTATAAATAAAAATTGTAATAAATCACTAAGTATAGTCAAAGTACTTGGAGTACTTAAAGATATTCTTGTGATTACATATTATAATAAATGAGATATTCAATAGTATGAAAAGGATATACTGATTGGATATCAGACTCAAATAAACTCCAAGGTGAAAATGTGTTCACAATAAATGGAGCAGCGGTGTCAAACTTCCAAGACAACATGAAAAACTCGATTCAGTAAGGAATCTGGGTCGATAGCGTTAGTTAAAGATAAAAGCTGAATGGTCTTGGAAGATATTCCTTTGTGGAACAAGATTCTGTCTACATGACCTAAGGCATTGTGACGACAATGAGAAATAGGAAAAGGTGTAGAATATCGTGGTAAGTCATGACACAATGGTCATTGACATATTTTCATAAGACAATTGATCTCAAATGGGACTGTCACAACTGGCCATGTGAAGTCAAAAACGGATCCGTATACCAAAGGGTATGAATAGGAGATCAAATTGTTTGGTAAGGGAAATGGGGTTAAAAACCCACACAAACAAAGAAATTCATAGTGGACACTCAACCTTGAGAAATGGAGAATCTCATGCCCTTGGTTCATTGAGACAACTAAATTATGAAAATTCTAGTATGTGCACTTAGAACTCATTATAACTCATTCTCAGAAGCCATCTAAGTGCTAAACCCCTGTTGACGTGTGGTGAGGGTAAGCTTAAAGCTTTTAATGATTTTTATACCTAAGTGGTGGAGTATGACAGGTTACTCTTTATAAGAGATCACCTATATAAGTGAGAAGTAATAAGGCCGCTTCTAAATTGAAACACTTATGAATCAAGAACAGTCCAGGGCCGAAATGGATAAAACGTGAGAACAAAACGTGTTAGATTTGTTATTGTGTGAGTACTATTGTCTTGGTATACAATATACAGTCACTGGTTCAAAGCGTCTCGCTACCAAATGGCTAGTATATCCGATAGTATTTCACTAGGGAAGGTTCAAGGCCATAAGCTACCTATCCCGACGCAATAATAGTTCGCCGAAACTTCCAGACGAGTCTGCATTCATGCATCCATTAATTTGTCATTCATGTGGGGGATTGTTGAATTTTGGTTTTTGATAAAGTGAGGTTTTACCGACTTTTGACCAAGAATTCCATAAGGTTTCATTTTAGAAAAATGAAAATTGATTGCATATTAATAATCTACATTTGGAGTAGACTAATTTGATATATTTAATTTCTCAAAACCAATTTATGGTGAATGAGAAATTAATGCTCAAAGTATGCAAAATGAAATGGGTTTATGAGGAGTTTATGGGATATGAAAGAGTTATCTCACATTGCTTTAAGAAGGAAAGTAATGTTTGTTTTTAAGAGGAACCATCAAAGGAAGGAGTCATCAAGTTGTTATCTCATTGGGCCAACCAAGTGGAACATTGGGTCATCCATACAACTAGTGGCCCAATAGTGCTAATTTTGGACTAGCTTCAAATTGGCACATGAACCGCGATGCGCGCGAAGGGCGAACTGGGCAGTTTAAGGCGCACTTTGCACGAGCTATTGAAGCCTTAAACTTTTGACAAAGTTCGGCTCGATGGAGGTTCGGTCGGTTCAAGCTTGGTAAATATGGTTCGGTAAAGATTCGGCTGATGGGTTGATGGTTCGATTCTGGATAGGCTTGTTAGGCTGGTCCAAGGTTATGGGCTAGGTCCGGTTGGAATGGGCCGTGGGTTGTGATGGTTCGAACAGGCTGCTGATGGGTAAGGGCGCGACCCGCGTCTGTTTGAACAGACGGGTCGGGCTGCTGGGTCGAACCAGCAGATCTCCACCCTTCATCCACGATCTGATCCAAGGGCTGAGACTCACCAGGTGCAATTTGTGCCTATTCCCAAAAGGCACCCAATCTCTTCATAGACTATATAAATCCCCCACTAGATTGTCAAATTCAATTCAATTCATTCTCTCTTCACTTCACAAATTCACTCTCTCTTCTCTCTAGAAGTGGAGACTCACATATCTAACAGAGTTAACTAACTCAATTAGATATTTAACTGAATTTGGAATTCAACGGAATTCTTAACGACATCTGTTAGAAGATAGATCATCTTGTTCCATAAGTCTTCTTCAAAGTCTGGAAGTATCAAACACAGTTGCGTTCGTCGAGTTATTGATTTGAAGTGCTTCTATCAATAATAATAATAAGTCGTTTTATCTTGAGAGAAGATTGTCAACTGAAATCTTTAGCACCAGTGCGGGGCAATATCGTTTTGCGAAAATTGTGTCCAACACAAGACTCGACTTCCTATATATATTCGGTTTGAATTAATTTTCGCATTTATTATTTATCTCTATTCCCTTCCCCCGTTAATTATTATTATGATTTATTTATTATTTGTCATTTCGTTAATGTCAAGAAAACCTTATTTATTGTTATATACAATTTTCATAACAGGTTATGCATATATGGTCGTGTCTTGTGTCATTCTACTCGTTCTCAAGACATTTATATTTAGGTTAGATGAGCAGAGGCAGACCGAATAGTATCTATAGTATAAATGAGAGAA
The DNA here is from genome assembly GCA_022495995.1 of Adenophora triphylla var. japonica. Classification (NCBI taxonomy): domain Eukaryota; kingdom Viridiplantae; phylum Streptophyta; class Magnoliopsida; order Asterales; family Campanulaceae; genus Adenophora; species Adenophora triphylla. The sequence continues at coordinate 52,307 of JAFEMH010007221.1, forward strand.
GTGAGTGAATGAATAGTTTCAATGGCCGAAATTCTCATTTTGCCCTCACTATTTTGTCCCTTTAACATTTTGCCCTAAAAAAAAAATTTTAATTAAAAAAAATAAAAAAACCCGTATCCTTGAACACGGGCATGTACTAGTTAATAATATTGCGGTCAAGTTTCGTAACAAACATTTTATTTCACAAATTATACTTTAAAGTTCTATATAATGTGTGTGAGTAAACCACATTTATGCTCCCTCATACTATTATGACTTCAATATCAATTTGAAATTTGTATTGTATAAATAACAAATGTACTATTCGTAACTATTGTTTTTCAAGCAAATCTCTTCTACTTGGATAGGACATGCAATAATTGAAATTAAATTAAACAAATACTCCCTCCGTCCCAGCCATCTTAAGAAAAAGTAAAATGGCACTGGAATTAAGAAATATTATTATAGTATTAGGAGAAAGAATGAGTGAAAGAAGTGTTGTGAGTGTGAAAAAATAAATAGGAGAGAGAATGAGTGGGATGAATAGTTAGGAGAGAGAATGTTGTGAGTGTAAAAGTAAAGTAGGAGAGAGAATGAGTGGGATAGAAAGAGTATAAAAATAATAAAAACTTTCTATTTTTGGAATTCTTAAGATCGGCGGAACGTCCAAAATGAAAAATTTTCTTAAGATCGGTGGGACGGAGGGAGTATAAGAGAAGTCGTGTTTTATTGTCTTTTATTATTGCATGAACATAGTATTTGTGTATTGTCCTACCATCCTTCCACCCAATCAAATCAAGCTTCTCTTAATTAAAGTTTGTTATGTTGACTAACATGACTAATGACATGTTTATACACTGATGATTAACTAAAAATAATTAATTATTTTCCACCTAATATCTTTCTTTTCCTTTTTTTTTTTTTTTTTTTGTAGGGACCATAATTAATGGAAATAATAGAGTCGTGTTTACTATTCTCTTGATCATTAAAGTTTTTTTTTTATTTTTTTAAGCAATCACTAAAGTTTAATCAATTTTGATAATTTCTTAAATTAATAGAATTGTTATATTATTTCATTTCAGTAATGAGTTGGTTTTGAGGGAAACTAGTTTCTCCCTAACATTATAAAAAGTCTTGTTTTAAAAATCGAAATAAAAGCACGTACTATTTTTTTTTAAAATAAAAAAGAAGACTTTTTATAATATTTGGGGAAACTAGTTTCCCCCAAAATTTTCTGTTCAGTAATATGATATGACGTTTCATTTCAACATTGAATTAAAATAAAATTACTTACGGTGTCGTCTTTGATCAATCAGAGAGAGAAAGTGATGATTTAATTAATACTGATTTGAAAAAGATTAGATAATGATAAAAGGTTAGTTAGTAAATGAGGAAGGGTACGTGTAGGTATGGTTTTAGGGTTCTTGGAAGGGGGTGGACGGTTGGCCGGGTAGTGGAGGAGGAGGAGGAGTTAATGCAATTAGTTAGGCATTGCTTTGTTTAAGGGACTCTGGCTATCCTTTTCCCTGTACTGAAATAAATATTGTAATTGTTTTGTCAATATATTTAAAGAATATGTTTTAGAATATTTTTTGCACAATAATAAAATTATAGTAAGCCACACTTTCCTTATTTATAAACATAATATTGTATTTATTTTGAAATAAACCAAAATAAAAAGTATAATATTTATTATTAATTATACACCATTTATTATGGGGCGGAAGTAACCTAAGTGTTGGATTAGATCAGAAATAATAAAGGTTAACTTTTTTGTTGGGTGCTTTATCTATATCGCTTAATCCTCTCGGCAAGTAAGCCATCAATTTTCGTTTTGAATTTTGAAAGTGAAAGGTTCTCTTTTCTCCTAATGCTCTATAGATGGCATCAAGAAGCATCACCATTATTGAGAGAGAGAGAGAGAGAGAGAGAGAGAGTTTTTATTATTGATTCTTCTAAAAATTGTTTAATTTGATGGGGTGATCCTGTGAAAATGAAGTTATTGTGACACTTTTGAATGTTTAATTTGCGTAGATGAAGGAGGCAACACTACAACAATCTCAATCCTATATTTTCTATCATATTTTTCATTTAGTATGATTTTAAAATCACGAGTTCGAGTCCTGAAACAATCTCTTACAATTATATATGATAACATTTGCCTACATTTCACCTTTTTTATTATGATTGAACTCTTATTGTGCGAAATTCTTTATCCACCAGACTCCCCACTTTAATTACAAAAAAAAAAAAAAACACCATGAAAATACATAATTCATTGCAAATCTAATTAGGGGTAAATCTTTGTGGTGTTTCTTTTGTCTTCAAAAGTGTCGGCGCAGTTTCACGAGATGTTCCTCTTAAATTTATTGAATGGTCATGTGTTGAAATATTTTTATTCCTTTAATATCAAAATATTCAAGTCCGGAAGAAGTTTGAGAATTGATAAAGTCGGGAAACGTACCTATTCTCCATCTTATCTTAATGTTGTAGAAGAAAAAGAGAAGAAAATATGAAAATAAAGTTCATTTAAATGATAATGCCCTCTCTATCTTCGATATGTTCTAGCCTTATTGAGCCTACCTTTTTAATTTTGAAATTAAATCGTGTACATTGAAAATTTATGATATTCCATCTCCACTATATTTTTTTCTGTTTTTCTTTTTTTCTTTTATAACTTAAAAATAGAACAATATTTCAGAAAATCAGGTGGTCTTTATTACTTTGGTAGTTTAGTGTCACACATTAAAGGTTGTGAAGTCAAAGTTAGGCATTGAGCCGGTTTGTGATTATATGCTCATTCACTATTCATGAGTTTGACTGATCCAAATTTTTATATTTAATTTTATAAATTAATAACTTAATATATTATAATAATGATATTTGAAGATTATAATCTATCCTTGCGTTTTTTTGGGTAATAATTATAATAATATCTTCATCTTCAAACGAATGAATGAATGTTGATATACTATTCTAGATGTGGACTAAAACCAAATCTATATTATAAATCACACCATTGTTTTGAACAGTGGTGTGAATAGTTCCATCCGCGGAAATGACCATTTTGCCCTCAATATTCACTCCCTTTCTCATTTATTTCGCCCTTAAAAAAAATTAAAATTAAAATTTTTTTTTTAATTAATTTAAAAAATAAATAAATAATAATTTTTAAAAAATGTGGCCTTGGACACGGGCATATATAAAAAACAAAATAGGAAAAATAAAAAATAAAATTAAAAAAAATAAAAAACGTGGCCTTGGACACGAGCTTAGCTTAGACTAGTACAGTAATAAAAGGAGAAAATACATCATGTACTTCCAGAAAATAATGTTTGACTTGTCAGTGCTAAAACCGAGCCCGTGACTGTCGGGATTTTGTAATTACAATAGTAAAATTTGATCAAGTAAAGAAAAAGCCTTTCTTCTCACGGACAATCCAAACACAGCGACAACACTAAGCGTTCCGACAAACATCCCTTGTAAACTGGGACGCGTTTGGTTGTGTTTTTTTTTTATAAATCAATAAGCAGAGATAATGGTATGGGCATCGGGAAGAAGTAAAAGCAGGAGAGGGATTCTTCGTGCCAAAATATCTATTTTATTCACAACATCCAAACAGGCCTTTCCTTTCCTCTCCCTTTTTTTTTTTTTTTACTTTATAAAAATTAGTCTGAATCAATTTCCCCATTCAAAATTCGAACCTTCCTTGTTAAATCATCTTTAGTTGTGTTTCACTACACAAATTAATCTTTTGATTTGGTTTTAAATCAATAATTTGAAATTCATCAAGCCTTTTTAATTATTGCAATTTCAAAACTGAAGCTTTCAAAATACACAGTTTAATCGGATTTGCGGTCAATGTAACTTTACCTAATGCACGAAACCCAAAAAGAATGTCTAAAATACTCTTAATTAATGAACCCTTTAAATGTAAACCATGGAAATTGTAATAAATTGATGAGATAAACCGTGAGTCAAGCAATTTTTATACTCTCTGCGATCTCCTGTTTTAAGGTATTTACTTTCCTTTGTAATATGTTCAAATTTAAGTTTTTTTAGTTATTTTATTAATAAAAAAAATTGACAATAAGAACCACTTGTCATTCGTACAACAAAAATTATCTATCCACTTTCTCTTTTCTACTTATTTTTGATACTCACGCATTTATTTATTTTAATTCTCGTGTCCAGGAAAATTAAACCGGATGACGACGAAAGTACATTGAATCCACCCCACACTCATTCCCTCTATAATTGAATGTTTAAAGGACAAATGAATTTTATTTTATGGTTAAAATTGAATTGATACATTTATCATTAATTCAATAATTATAACTAAAAATATAAGTGAAAGATTATTGTCACTACATTTTTTAATTATCCACTACATTAATCGTGATTTGACACAATTATCCCTAGACAATTTGAGAGGGTAATGGAATTGTTTAGGAAAGTATTATTTTCACTCTAACTTTCACTCATCCACTACATTTACTAATTAAAAAGGTTCAATTACGATCATTATAAAATTTCATTCAAAATACTTAACTTATATAATAAAAAATAATTTTTTTAGAGTAAACATATATCTTTAATTTCCTTTTAACCTAGGATTTTATTTTATATTTGCATTTTTTTCATCCTTACATTGTTTATATTAAAATTGTCAATATTATGCAGGCCATTACTTTTAATTTTTAATATAGGAATGCAGAAACTAGAAAATATTAACATAATATTAGAAATACTTACTAATAACTTCTTCAAAATATTATTTAGTATTTTCAATAAATTAATAAACACTAATAAATATAATAAATTTGATAATATAGTAGCATCTAACTCTATTAATATACACTAAAAATAATAATTATTTGATTCACCACTCACGCTTGCTCTGTACCTCAATTTCAAAATACCCACAATTTATAATTTAATTGCAAAATTCATTGTTCAAAAATACAATTATCTCTTTATTACTTTGTCTAAATTTTATTATTCTATCCATATTCTCTTTATTTAGGTGGAACAAAAAAAGGGAAAAATATATTGGGTTTAAATAGAGATAAAAATAGGTGAATAAATATATTTATCTATTATATTCTTAAATATTTTAATTTTTTTATATAAATTATTTAAAAACATTATAAAATATTTTTTGTGGGGATCGAAAAAAAAGAGAACATAAAACTTTAACGAAAATATATACAATCTTAATTACTATTAATGGATGAATTGGATAAGCAAGTTTTGTAGTATATCTAGTCTCTTCATGGTGAATTTTATTTGCAAGGCATGAAAAATGCAAGGCACATGAAAATGACGAAAATGCCCATTTATATATAATTTTTTTTTTTTCATTCCTCTCATTCCCTCCAACGTTCAAGCTTCTCTTCTCTCTCTCGTACACACGAAGGACGAACGAACGACGCTACAACAATGGTGAAGATGAAAATTCCGGCAGTTAAGTCCGGCGCTTCCGCCGCTGCTACCGCCGCTGCCATGGCCGCCGGAACATTATCTACCACGGTGCCTGTAAAGAAGGTAATCCCTCCCTCCCTGGCCTCGATTTTATGGAGTTTAGGTCAAAGAGTACTAGTATCATTATTATTCAAAAATTAATAAAATGAGATGTTATGAACTGGGTTTGAATGTGTTGTTTCCATTGATGAAGATGAACTGGGTTTGAAATTGTATTGCGAAATATGTTTCTGGAATGTGATTGTTTCGTATAATTTTACACGTGCTATTTCACAACATTTCGTGTAAAATTATACGAACTGGTTCCAAGATTTTCGTGTATAGTCACACGAAACACAATGAACAATGTTTAGGTTGTTTCGTATGCCTATACACGAAACTGGTCCTTCTATCTCGTATGAAATTACACGAAATCGTTCTTAGCAATTCGTGTATAGGCATACGAAATGAACTAAACATTATTCCATTGTGTTTCGTATGCCTATACACGAAATGATTCCATATGATTCGTATGAATATACACGAAATAATTCAGTACAATTCGTGTATAGGCACACGAAATGTGATCTGTGAACTGAAAATAGAACCAAAAATTGTAGATTGATGATTTGTTGTAGATTGTTTTTATCACTGTTGTATTTAACTATCTTATTAAAAAAATTGTAGGGACGTGAACGTATGACTCGCGTCTAACAGAAGAGGAAGGCCGAGGAGGCAAAGAACGAAATCTCCCGTACGCAAAGAAAAAGAAACATGACAGTGCATGATTTGGTTGATGAGAGTTCGAGGATGATGATGAGACGGGTATTCCCGAGGAGGTCTCGTTTCGACTCGATGAGGATGAGGAGGAGGAGGCGGAGGAGGAGGGGGAGGAGGCGGAGGAGCAGGGAGAGGCGGCGGAGGAGGAGGCGGCGGAGGAGGAGGAGGAGGCGGAGGCGGAGAGACGTGATGTTAGACCATTGAGGCATAGGAGGAGGAGGGTTCAGGATGTGGCTAGAGGGTAGGGACGGAGGAGGAGGCAGGGGTGCGGGTGCGGGTGTGAGGGTGAGGAGGAGCCACCATCACGGCAGACGTGAGCGACCCAGCGGCGGCCCCGAGGTTTGTGATTTGTTATACGGGTTCGGTCATCACCGAGCCCGAGAGATTTGGGGCAACCCCACTAGCCGCCGGTGGTGAAGTTCCATACTGCATGCCAAAGATCTCGATAGGTAAGCTATTTGTTTACAAAAATAAACTTTGACGAAACATTGGTTTTAATGTAATCATTATTGTGAAATTCTAAAAATTGTTATTGATAAATCTTTAAACAAAGTTCTCGCGTGATAGATCGGCCGAGGATGATCGAAAGCATGGTTGATCGCAGCCGATGCTACGGTATCCATCACCCGCATGATACCACCATTCGCCGGACTAGCTCGGCTGCCGACGGCATTTGTGGAACGGTGGTCTCCCGAGACTAACACGTTTCACATGCCGCTGGGGAGATGACGATTACGATGCATGACGTCACTCATATTCTAGGTATATTGTTGTTATATTTTTCATTTTCAATATGTAGAGCTTTGGTTGATCGCATTTGACATATTCTTCATTTACAATTTATAGGTGTCACCGTACGGGTTTTCCTGTTAGGACGGCGGATCCGCAGCCCGACCTACGCGCATACGAGAGACACCTCATCGGCCGCCCGAGGCACGTCCTACACATTACGTGAGCTCCGTCTTGCCTTTGAGGCCCGTTCGCATGTCGATGACCGCCGTGCATCCACTTATCTCCCGTTCCTCTTGGATTGCACGCCGTTTGTGGACAAGAGTCGTGATAAGATGCCCGGCAGCCTTATCTTTCCCCGCGTACGGATCTTCGTAGATTTGGGCGTCTCGCCCGGGGATCACCGCTTTGGCGTACATCTATCGCGAGTTGGGAAGGCGTCCGCATCCGGATGGGCTCGATGGGAGGTCGTTCGACTCTCCTAGAGGTAATATTTAATATTTATTTATTACTCCTTTTTTTTTCCCTAAACAGATGTCTTTTTTGACATATTTCTAAAATACTTTTCGTGCCTGGATATACGAGTACTTCCTGACTTCCGGCGACTTTGAGCCCGGATTGGCAAGGAGGGGCAGCCCAGAGCCCGGAGATGGTCACGCACTGATAGAGCCGGCAGGAGATGGAGCATCTGCTCGAGTTTCGGCGCACCCTGCATGTGATGCCCGCTGAGAGGGTGAGCTTTTTATATTTAAATTGGTATACTCCCTCCGTCCCATTGAAAGTATTCTCGCTCATGTTTGCTAACAAAGTGAGTTATAGGTATGTTGGACGCCTTATGGTACCGGGTGGATGCGCTTTTACCGGTTTCATACTTCGAGGTGTTATACGCTTCTTAGACATCACCGAGGCGTATATGCCTGACCGGTGACCAGCGCAGCCGCGATCCAGCAGAGGATCCCCAGGATGTCCCCCTTGCCTATCTCGACGTGCATTTTGATAGCCGGTCAGAAGGGGTACAAGAAGGTGTATGGCGATCGTGATGATGTTTGGGACGAGCGGATGGAGTACAACATGGAGGCTTACGATCCGCCCGTCGTTTGGGGCCATCACTGACTACATCTCCTCCAGCCGACTCCGCACTATATGGAGTGGTTTCGAGCTAGGAGTCATGTTCGGATTAGTAATCCGATACATGAGCCCGCAGCTGACATTCCACATCATCATGGTCATCCAGAGCCACTACCCGCGATCAGAGATAGGCTACTTCCATTGCTCACGGATGACCGGCTACCTGATGACCTCAGAGCTACCATTGTGCAGGTGCACGAGAGTTTAGGATATCACATTTAGTGTCTATCGGTTTAGGATGAGTTTGGGATGATGTGTGAATTATGTACACTGTATTTTTGGATTATATATTTTGATGTATTTTTGGATTATATTTTTTTATGTATGGATTATGTACACTGTATGGATTATATATTTTGATGTATTTTTTGTGAATTTATTTTCACAACTGCTTTCCATATGTTGTCCAAGGTAAATTTTTGTGAATTTTTTTTCAATGTATTTTTTACTCTGTTCTGTACATACAGTCTGTTCAGACATCATTTCGTGTGGTTATACACGAAATGATTCCTATAGTTTCGTGTATTTTCATACGAACTACTTGTTAATATTTCGTATAAAACTACACGAAAAGTGATATATAATGGCAAATATTTGTAACTCAATCTCCATTTGGATTTTGAGGAAACTCATGTAGATGAAAAACATTTTAAATGTCATTTATAATGTAGAAAAAAATTAAAAAAAAATAAACGAGGTAGGCGTATACCATTTTTGGCAAGATCGGGACACAGAAAACCCTAAAAACCCTAAATAATGGCAAATATTTGTAACTCAATATCCATTTGGATTTTGAGGAAACTCATGTAGATGAAAAACATTTTAAATGTCATTTAGAATCTAGAAAAAAATTAAAAAAAAATAAACGAGGTAGCCGTATACCATTTTTGGCAAGATCGGGACACAGAAAACCCTAAACACCCTAAATAATGGCAAAATTTGTAACTCAATCTCCATTTGGATTTTGAGGAAACTCATGTAGATGAAAAACATTTTAAATGTCATTTAGAATCTAGAAAAAAATTAAAAAAAAATAAACGAGGTAGGCGTATACCATTTTTGGGAAGATCGGGACACAGAAAACCCTAAAAACCCTAAATAATGGCAAATATTTGTAACTCAATATCCATTTGGATTTTTAGGAAACTCATGTAGATGAAAAACATTTTAAATGTCATTTAGAATCTAGAAAAAAATTAAAAAAAAATAAACGAGGTAGCCGTATACCATTTTTGGCAAGATCGGGACACAGAAAACCCTAAACACCCTAAATAATGGCAAAAATTTGTAACTCAATATCCATTTGGATTTTGAGGAAACTCATGTAGATGAAAAACATTTTAAATGTCATCTAGAATCTAGAAAAAAATTAAAAAAAAATAAATAGATGAAATATATTGCTCAAATTAATTTCGTATGACAATACACGAATTATTGCTTCATATTTCGTGTGTTATTATACGAAAACCTCTTTAGGATTTCGTGTATTATGACACGACAATGCGGAGTTTGTTTCGTGTATTTATACACGAAACGAGTTAAACCAGGAGCTATATTAAACGCCGTCAATCATATTTTCGTCCCAATGCCTATTACGAAACGCAACCAAAATAAGTAAACCAAGAAATGCCCCATTCACCATTCAATAACACACATTATCCAAGTTCTTACAATCATATTATGGATTCCTCACATTGTTTCGATGATATTAACCTTGATGATATAGAATTTATCTTTGAAGAAGAAGATGAAAGGGCACCAAATCAAGATTCTCCACAACCTTCATCACCTTCTCCGCATCAAAATCAAAATCCAAGCTCCAATGAAGTAAGTTCATATGCTTCTATCTTATCTTTGTCATATGTGGATTCTATTGACAATGTTCCATACACACATTAGAATAAAAATGCAATCTTGAAATACACATTCGAATAAAAATCCAATCTTGAAATTTTTGCTTGATTAGTTATTTATGCAACTATAATTTGCAGGGTCAATATCCGGATTTGAGTGATCAATTCACGACATCACAATTATTTGAAAATAGAGATGAACTTCTAAAACACGTACGGAGTATTGCGGCCCTTCAAAATATAACACTTGTTATACAAGATTCGAGAAAGACTAGTGGGAATATCCAAGGCTACGCAAAGATTATATGTCATTTTGGTGGCAAGTATAGGCCTGGCAAATCTAAAATCGAGGCTAACTAGCAAAGAAGAGGATTGGGTGCAAGTTTGAACTTCGGGCCAAAGATATGGGTGCCGGGTTATGGGGTTATGTTGTCAAGCATGGTTCTCATAATCATGACTTTCCAACGTATCCGGAAGGTCATCCGCTCGGGAAATTGTCACAAGATGAGTATGAGGAGGTGTGTACCGCAAGTCAATCGTCCATGCGTCCGAATAACATTCTCACAATGTTAAAGAAGAAGGATAAGAAGAATGTGAGTACTCGACACACGTCCATAATGCCATCGTGAAGTTCAAAGCAAGGGAACGAGCAGGAGATCACCGCCGCAACAATTCATGAAATTACTCGACGATAAGCAATATATTGTATTTACGAGGAAAGCCAAGGACAGTGACATCATCGGCGATGTATTCTTCTCTCACCCACTAGCATCGCATATGCTCAACTCGTTTCCATACGTAGTCCAAGGTAAATTTTTGTGAATTTTTTTCAATGTGTTTTTTACTCTGTTCTGTACATACAGTCTGTGAGTTGACTTCATTTCGTGTGGTTATACACGAAATTTTGCCTACAAGTTCGTGTATTTTTATACGAAACATATGTTCATATTTCGTATAAAACTACACGAAAAGGATATATAATTTTAAGACTATATTTTGTGTGGTCATACACGAAATGGTATCATTTATGTCGTGTAAAAATACACGATATAAAATGTACAATTTCGTATATAAGTACACGAAATGTAATTCTCGTGGATCGTTGTTCGACTGCTTTCTCTTTAAAATCCTACTAGGTGATTGCACTTACAACACCAACCGCTATGGACTCATTCCTACATATTTTGGGATTTACTTCCACGGGAAGAATTTCACAATTGCATATGCGTTTCTCCAAAATGAGAAGACCGATAATTTTGCATGGGCACTCAAGAATTTGCGTAGTCTTTTTCATCCTCCCAACATGCCAACAGCTTTTCTTCACCGATCGAGACTTGGCTTTCATTAATGCCGTCCAAGCGTAATTTCCCGAGACCGCACATCATTTGTGTCGAAGGCATATAGAAGTCAATGTTCGAAAGAGGGCGTTGGCTCATACTGGGAACCCGGAATTCGCAAAAGCATTCATGAATAAATTCAATGCAGCAATATCAGCCGCTACTTCCGGAGAATGGAACACCCGTTGGCAACGGTTTTCTAAACGTTTTGCTGCTTATCCTGCTTTATTGAGCTATCTCCGCGATACATGGATTACTCCATACTCTCAAAATATTCTCGTCCATGCATACGGATACGTTGCTACACTTCGGAACCCACACCACGAACGTATCCGAGAGTGAGCATAGCAGTCAAGCATGCGTTGGGAAGTACTTCTTATACTTTTGACACAATGTTCAAAGTTGCTCACGAGATCATGGAAATTCAAATAATAAAAATCAAAGCTAGCATGGAGATGGCAAAGAGCAGAATTCCAAATTGATATGAAGACTTGTAATCTTTATCAGACATATTGGGGCGAGTGTCAAATGTAGCCTTGGACATCATCAAAAAAGAGCGGTCTCGTAGTGGGGATAATGTCATGGATCCATCAGAATGTGGGTGTTATGTTAGGCGAACACATGGACTTCCATGCAGTCACGAGATTGCACGCATACGAGCCTCGGGGACGGATTGGGTTGTCTTCGATTCATGCTTTTTGGAAGAAGTTGGACATTGAGCCGTAGTACCGTCCAACTAGGTCTTCGATCAATGAAAATTCTTTTGTAGCCGTGTGGAACGAAGTACGTAACGCACCCGAACCGATCAAGAGAAAGTTATTCCAAACGATAAATGAAGAGCTACATCCACAAACCAGAGATGCTTCGAGCCACCTCATATTTCAAAGGCAAATAAACCCCGGACCGCCGCCCGAGAATACTTTCAGATTGGGAGCATACAGACAGATATTTTGGAGTCCCCACTACACCACCCTCCATTGGCAGCAGGTCTAGATCTACATTCATTGCATCAACCCAATCGGGTATGATGTCGTGGGACTCAAAATCTTTGAAGTCCACGCCCAATCCGAAAGTAGGTTCAAACACTACACCATCTAGCCCTACTACTCCTACGTCTCTTCCACCACTAGCTTCTTCAACTCGTGGGAGAGGACGAGGTCGGGGACGAGGACGGGGATGGGCCTGAGTCGTGGTCGGGGTCGTGGAAAGGGAAATGGACAAGTCACTAGTCTACATACTTCGGGTATACTATGTCATTTATGCCTTTCATGGTCCCATTTATTGAAGGCATCACGTATGTGAGGGGTGATGGACATTGTGGCTATAGAGCCGTAGCCGCGCAGATATACGGAGATGAGGACATGTGGCCTCAAGTCCGCACGCATTGTTGCCTCGAGCCGCATAGTCGACGCGAGCTTTATCGTAGAGTTATATCTTGGACTAGTATGGACGAGCTCTACGCCGCATTGCTTACTATTCCTCCCCGCTCCCGAGTATTATTATATGACCCTCCCAGAGCTAGGGCACATCATTGCCACGAGGTATAATGTGGTGTTCATCTCGTACACGCTAACCAAGCTTCACATGCCTTCCTGATCGTACCACAAGGAGTAGGACCACCCACGTACACACTTGTGCTTGGACACATTGGAAACCATTTTATATTGCCGCACATGTTAGATAATGATTACCCAATGCCATCGCCCGCGTTATATTGGGAGGCTCATCGTGATGCAAGCGCAAGTAACTTGGTCATGCCATACAGAGCTCGGATAGAGACATTCAACCGACTCTCAATTGCGTCGAACGAAGAAAGAGTTTCAAGAAATAGACCATAGTATGAGTGTATCATTTGACTTATTGAGCCTTTTTTATTTGTATGTATGAATCATTAAAAACTGTTTGGAAGTTTGGATTTGTGATGTGAAATATGGCAAAGTATACCATTTTTTATGATTTTTTTTTTCAATAAAGCTGTATTGGTCTTTGAATTTTTCCAGTTTTTATGTTTGGAAGTATGAATTATTCAGACTGTCAGATATGTTTCGTATGAAACTACACGAAATATTTGTTAATATTTCGTGTGAATATACACGAAATAACTCAATACATTTCGTATATTTATATACGAAACGTATTTGACAATGTCGTGTAAAATTACACGAAACGTTCGCGTACGGGAGGGCAATTTTGTCCATTTTCCGTGCCTTGCAAATAGTGTGCCTTGCAAATAACCGTCCCCTCTCTTCATAAAGGCAATTATGTCAAAAAATGATCAATTTACTAAAAATAAATAAATCGAGTTACGAATGTGGATCGCGTCGAGCAAATTCCAATTGATTGGGTCCAAAATATAATTCATACAAGTCTTAAATACGACAAAGCTCGTCTTGTTTTCTCGCCATTCCCTCTATGTCGACCTAGAAATAGTAGAGCGAATAATGACTAAGCCACAACAATTATACATGCCGACCAGACATCATCTCATATGCCGAGCAAGGCATTCAACAACACCGAACAAGGTCTCATTAAAAGACGAGAAGCTCCTTCCTCGGTCATTAACAGAGCAGGGAAATGGGCTTTCCTATCCTTACTCTCCACTTCCTCAGTGTCAAACCAAGCCGATTAAGTGACTTATGCCGAGCAGATCACCTCCAAGGCACACGTGCAGAATACATTATCTAATCCTACTCAAATAAGGACTATGAACAGTTAAAATTTCACTAGGATTATAACCTTATCTCACACGAATTTTTATTCAACATGGATTCTACAATGCTATGCCTATATATACAAGCCATAATTCACATTATTTTGGTAACACATCTTTTGACTCTAAACTCTTGTCAATTGATTTCTCTCTCTAAACACAAATACTTACTCTCACGCCGGAGGGCCTTCGCCGGTGAAGCCCCGGCTTAGTTTACGTTTTTGTTCATCTTTTTCAAGCTATTCAATCATTCAGGATACAATCTGCCGCTTGATTTTGGCTGATCCAAACGTTTTTGTCATCATCAGTTTAGTTTCATTACGGGGAAACGATTCAAAATACCCATTGAATAGCTTGGAAAATTCTCGTTCGACTCTCCTAATCCTAATGGAAGACAGACATACTGCTAGTGTTACTCCTGAACATGATAATGTTCTTGTGGAAGAGATTCATGGCAACACAAGGACTGCTTTTTCTCTTGTCAATGGGGAACTGCCTCCTGCACCATCGCTGATTGATGCACTGCCGCCCATATGGATGAATCTGTGTTTTAGGGGGCAGTCGATAACCGAGATATTGCAGACGAACCCCCTCGTCGTCAGCGCCGAGGAAGGCCTGCCGGTAGCCAGACGATGAGGAATGCCGCCTGTGGAGGAACCGGGCTCCCCCCCGCGCAGTTGATCGCAGAACTCTACTGCATCAACAGATGGAAACTTTGCAACGCATTTATGAAATGCAAAATGCCTTGATACGATTAGATCGTGAACATTCTCTGACTGAATTCATGAGGCCTACGAGGACTGAAAATTCCCTTGGAAGGCAGAGTCAGGTTGACAGGCATGGTATTCAGGGAAATAGAGAAAATCTTTCTCGTTGCCAACATCCCCCTCACCTTGGCATCTCTGGTAGATCCAGGCAAAACCCCCAAGATGTCCCTACTAGTGATAAGGTACATGTGAATGGCAACATAAGAAATGAGGTAGATTTGAGAAGTCACTTGAACCAACAAACAGAGCAGAAGGTTAATTCTGTCGACTTAAGAGCAAGGCTCAGTCATGCAAGGCATAAAACCCCTAATCATCGTAATACCCCTCCTCGGCCTAGGAGCTCTCATCGTCCTAGGAGCCCTCCTCGGCCAATGTGCCCTCCTTAGCACATATCACTTCCCCATCCTGAAATTGGCACCTACAAGGGACAAAACACCATCTGGGCAGGGGGACAATCACCAGGAACGTGAGGAAAATAACAGAGTGAACGGACACAGAAAGAAAGAAAAGACCCACCATAGCTCTCATTTCATCTTAGGGATCTATACCAGAGAATTATTACTCTTTAAAAAGAGATTAGATGAAATAGAAATGGGGACCACTCAATCCCGCTATTAAAATCCAAAGTTTTTAAAAATATGCGGGAACCACCGATGCACGGGACCATGTGCAAAGTTTTGAATCCACCACGGCCCTCCTCACCAAAGAAGATGACATTCTTTACAAGGCTTTTGCGAGTACCTTCTCCGGAACAGCTTTGTCCTGGTTCCGTGAGCAAAAGAAGGGAGCATCGATAGCTGAAAAATCATGAGGAGGAGGTTCCTGGATCATTTTGCCACAACAGGATAGAGAAAGAAGAGATTGACAGATCTTGATAACATTGAGCAAGGAAAGAATGAAACCACTCTGAATTATTATAATCGATTTAGAGCCATGGCAGACCAAGTAGAAGAAAGTTTGACAGACCGGGAGGTGATTGTTTGCTTTAATTCCG
Source organism: Adenophora triphylla var. japonica (assembly GCA_022495995.1). Lineage (NCBI taxonomy): Eukaryota > Viridiplantae > Streptophyta > Magnoliopsida > Asterales > Campanulaceae > Adenophora > Adenophora triphylla. The sequence continues at coordinate 68,047 of JAFEMH010007221.1, forward strand.
AATTGAGATCCGGACAATTGATCTATGAACTTTCTGCCAGAGAGTCTAAGTTAAAATCTGATTTATACAATGTGGCTTACGCCATAGCGAAGGTAGAAGAGAAAAGTAAAAAGTGGTCTGAGAAACCAGAAGCAGAGGCAGCTGGCACCAACCAAGCTTCAAATGGAAGTGGCTATAAGGGGAAGAATAGAACTCAGACTACTGAAAAAGCCGAGGTTTTCACCCCCCCCTTACCAAACCAATCACAGAAATCATGCACTTGATAAATCTGTCAAGTCCCCGTCCACTTGATGAAAGAACAAAATACATCTGTGACAGCTCCAAGTAATGTGCCTTTCACAGGGACCACGGACACGACACGAAAAATTGTATATCCCTCAATAGAATGATCCAGAGATGGGTAGACGAGGGAAATCTAGATTGCTACGTTATGAGAAAGGATAACAAGCGAAGAAGAAAGGATGACGATGATGAGGATAAGGAAGATGAAAGGGAAGATAGGCCTCCTAGAGCAAAATCAATGTCATAAGAGAGCAGACCGTTTCCAACAAAAAACTGAAAACCAGATTTATGAGTTGAGTAAAGTTTATCACATCCCCGCTTGGATTTATAAGGAGGAGGAAGTCATTAGCTTCTCCCCTAATGAGCTAGCTTGAAATTGCGCGGCTCGCAAACCAATCTTGGTAATCAAAGGGAGGATTGACAACTGTGAATCCGAGAGACTCCTTATAGACTCGGGGGCCTCCCGAGATATTCTGTATTACTTTACCTTCCAGAAGATGAATCTGAATGATAGCATGCTAGAGCCATACTCTGGAAGACTAGAAGGTTTCACAAACCACAAAGTCAGCGCAATGGGGACAATTGACTTATTACTGGAAGTAAGAGAACATCCCTTTCGAGAAGAGGCCATAGTAACATTCGTGGTCATAGATCTGGCAAGTGACTACCATGCCATCATAGGCATTCCAAGTCAAGGCAAACTTGGGTTGGTCGCCTTCCTCCCTCACCAACGAGTTAAATTCTCTACTCGTGTTGGAGTCGAATGTGTGAGGGCGACCCCCAAAAACTTCTTGGAACATGCAATGAGGAGCAAAAAAACATCCAGAAGGGTAGAGGTAGTCACGCTAATAGAAAATCTAAAAATCTCTAAGTATGTAAAGACCACCAGCACCAGTTCTAGGATGAGTTTGATTGTCAAAATAGAGGAAGAGGAACACCTGATTCTAGATGTCCACGCAAGTAATGATACAGTACTATCCGTCCCAGATATAGCCCCTCATCTCATCAGCGGTCAGAACTCGAGGGCCGGTCCTGAATTGAGACAAGAAGAGATGCAGGACGTAGACAAACTAGCTAAAATTGAGATACTATACATTTATGAGGATGATAACAATGACACAGTTCTTTTCGTCCCAGATATAGCCCATCATCTCGTCAGCGGCCAGAACTCGGGGGCCGACCCTGACTTGAGACAAGGAGAGCTGCAAGACGTAGACGAACTAGCTGAAATTGAGATACTAGTCGTTCATGAGGATGACAACAATGACACAGTTCTCTCTGTCCCAGATATAGCCCCTCATCTCGTCAGCGCCCAGAATTCGGAGGGGCCTACCCTGACTTGAGACAAGAAGAGCTGCAAGAAGTAGACGAACTAGTTGAATTGGCTATCCCTACAACAAAAAATTCAAACTATGAATAACAAAACAAGCTCTCCCCAAACTTGGAAGGCTCCTACATCATCACCCAAGTTATTAGAGAATGGACATACCAAATGAAGATCCTAGATGGACAAGAGCTGAAACACCCGTGACATTTTGACCATTTATAGAAATATTACCATTAGTTCATAGTCTATCTATTATGTAATAGATTAGTGTCTGTTAGTCTTTTTTCTTTATTTTCAAGTAAATTAGAATTGCAGCTCGATGTAATCAATTTCAGTTAATGAAGATTTAGTTTTCATCAATGCCAACGACTGGCAAGACAAATTACGAGTAGCTTTTCCTCGACATCAAGGGATAAACTCCCACAAAATTACATAAAGCCTATGACCGAATGACCTTGTTCAGCATATAGAGGTGAAACATTAAAGATTGCCTACGACCTATGGCCGAACGACCCTACTCGACATAGAGAGGCAAAGTATAAACAAATTACCTAAAACTTATTACCGAACGAACTTTCTCGGCATAGAGAGGTAAAACATTAAAAATTTCCTAAGACATATGGCCGAACGACCCTAATCGGCATAGAGAGGCAAAGTATCAACAAATTATCTAATACCTATTGCCAAGTAACCTTTTTCGGCCTAGAGAGATAAAATAAAAAATAACCCCAAGTGTCATGCCGAGTAACCTCCCTCGGCCTAATGACAACTTGCAAAGTCACCAAGTGATTTAAAACCGAACGAGCTTCCTCGGTTTTAACTACTAAATACCAATCACGTAGAGACCCTCCTCGGCATCCCATGAAAGTTGAATACTTGGGCAAAATTATACAAGACTTGCATCATTCAACATAAATTCAAATATTCAATCATTCAAGCAAAACAGTTCATATCAAGACAGTAAATATAAAAGACGACATGGAAATGAAAAGGCATTATATTGATAAAAAGGTTGAATTACATGGATGCCCTATTACATTAACAAAAAATCATAGCAAAATAAAGCAGAGAGGCGTTCAAGCTTGGTCATCACCCCTAAAAAGGTCATCTTGTTCAGCAACAACATCTGGGATGATGACTTGTTCAGTTTGAGCTCCCTCAGCTTGCTCCTCCGCGACATTCTCCTCCTATCCATCTAAAGCTTCCTCATCTTGAATCTTATCGATTAAAGTATTAATGTTTTGAGAGTCGAAGGGGGAGGAGTCCAAGCTAGGCGGCCTTCTCTAGAATCCAAGGCAGCTATAACCTTCAAGGCATTCTCTGAATATGGCACCAAAGCGTGGCCGGATCGGGCAAGGTCATCATAACAGTCTTGACAGATAAGACGTGCAAGCAAGCCCACGTCGACTTTTAGAGTTGGTCCACCACGGACCTTCTGGCTAAATGCAGGTAGCCGTTGAAGTACATGGTGGCCGTATTGACGGCCAGAGCTTGTCTGAAGGCCGAGCTGACCTTGTATTGGGAGATATCCTCAGCAATTTGAGTAGGCAAGCTAGCCTCTAATTATTTGTACCGAGCATCTTCTTCCTCGACATTTCTCCCCATCTCAACTTGAAGCCTTTCGATCTCAGCCTGCCTGGCCTTATGAGCCTCCTCGGCTTTAGCTTGAGCCTCTTTGACCTCCTTCTCAGCCTTCTCGGCTTCTGCCTTGGCTGCCTTCTACTCATTAACTTCTACCCTCAATGACTTAAGGAGCTCCACAGCTTTGACCAGATCGGCCTTGTTCTTCTCGATCTGACGATCAAGTTTTTGTTCGTGCTCATCGGCCGCTTTGCTCCTTATTGCCTAGTAGGCAGTCATCGTGGCAAGCTACAATAAAGAAAATAGAATTTATCAGTACAAAATTTACAAGTATGATAAAACCGAGAAGGAAAAAAAGTTATGACGAGAAGCTTACCTTGCTTACAAGGAGGCCTTTTCTATTGTCTAGGTGATCCCTGGTCGGCTTGGCCTCAATGAAATGTTCGAGCAAGTCCTCGTCCATTGCACGATTGACTACACACCGGCCTAGCCTCAACTTAGGGTCCTTCCTGGCCAGCACGTCTAAACCCCTAATTGTTGGGTAAACGGCTAACTCATTGGCTACCTGCTCGACTTCAGCATACGTTTTCACGTGCTGAGCAGTGACCTCCTTTGAGGAAGATCCAGCAGTTATCTTGTAGGGAGGTTACTCATGCATGGTGTCCACCCTTGGCTGTTTTTGGGTACAACTTCTCTCACCGGCTTCAGCCCCCACGGTCTCAGTTAGACCGGCTTGTCTCAGCGCCTCCTTGACCTCAAGAGTTAGGATTTAGGAACTCTGCACCTCTTCGGTCTAGGCCCCTTGCCCGTCATTGCCTTCCTCAACAGAAGCTTCAATGCCCCCACTGGCTTTAAGGGCAGAGCCCCAGCTTCCTTCGTGGCCAAGATGGCCTATCTTTCCACAGCATCAGAACGCCTCTTATTTTGGACTGAGGACCGAGAATTCCTCCTTTTCAGCTTCATCAAAGCTTTAGGGTCCAGAATCTCCTCTTCTATTTTTTTGGTTTGCTCCTCAGTTAGATCTGTAAAGACGAGGAAGACATGTTAATACAATAACGAGGAGGGACATAAGCAAAATAAAAATTATACAAGTATGAAAGATGGGAAAGAAAGAAATTTACAGCCGACGACCCCTTCCTCGGCAAGACACTTGTCATCATAAAGTCTGCAGACGTCACACTCATCATGGAATACTAGACCAGGGTACACCCTCCGGTCAGGAAATCTATTCCCCCTAATGACGGGGACGAGGGGCACCAACCCGTCCAAGGGCCCTAGCATGATGCCAGCCTGTACGTAGTACCTATGGTCGGTTTCCAAGGTCGACCAACAGAAGGTGCCCACCTCGACAAACTGCCTTAGCCTCTCAATCAACTGCCCACTCCACTTATGCCTCCAGACCTTCTTAGGCACTCTTGGGTAATCTGAGGGAGCGGCAAACTCCCAGCCTTGTCGGCTCTCCACTCGGATGACATGGTTGTTCCACCTAGATACCTTGCTCATCATGGGATAAATGAGTTTGGGCTGATTAGGGTCACTTCTTGACACCACTATCCTTGAATCCTCCTTATAATTGACGGTGAAGAAGTGGTGGACGACAAGATGACAAGGTTCAAAACCTAGGCTACAACATAACACTATGAAGCCGGTGAGGAACCTCACGATATTGGCACCTAGCATGGCCAGGACGTCCTTCATATCTTCAAGAGATTCACATATAAAAGGGTATAAGCACTACTAGAAACTGGCCCATTACCGACGAAAAAATCCATCGGCAAAGCCCAATTTCCCTCGGTAATGTGGAATTACCGACGGACGCATTCCGTCGGACTCCGCCGGTATATTCTGGTTGGTAATACCGGCGGACACATCCGTCGGTATTTTCGGCGGACATAAATGGTTGGAAATGGTCAGTCGGTAAGGATGCCGGGCGGCCGATCACCGAGGATATCCCCGGAGAGATTACCGACGGACATTTTCGTCTGTAAAATAGGATATAATTACCGACGGAGATGTCCGTCGGTAACTGATGTAGTAATTTTCGACGGTTGTCCGTCGGTAATGCTATTATCGTTTTTTATAATGGATTTACCGACGGAAATTTCCGTCGGTAATTTGTCCATAATTCTTTTTAAAAAATGCTGCTATTAATGTTAAACCACCTGTAACATGTTTAATCAAATACCAACCTGTTTAAACAATCAAATACCAACCTACCAACCTGTTTAAAACAAATACAAACCTTTTCAAACAAACACCAACCTGTAAAAAACTACTTAAGTCTGATTACATGCCAAATAAAATGCAAGTTTAACGACCACGACCATGACCGCTACCGCTACAACCACTTCGCCTACTAGTGCCACGACTACCATCCAAATCAAGGTATTGACCGACTGATGAGGCAGAGGTATTACCGCTAGTAGGTTGTTGTTATTGCAAATTCATGGTGGCCAATACTTGTTGCATGCGCTCCTCAAACTATCTTTGCGTAACTTCTCGCTCTTCCCGAATTAGCCTTTGGGCAATTTCTCGCTCTTCCCGAAGACGTTCCTCCAACTTGCTCTCCATCTGGCTCTGCAATTGGCGATATGAATCTTCTCGCCCTTGACGCTCTAGCTCCACTTGCCTTTGTACCTCTCTCTGAACACGAGTATAGAACGTCAATTGATCCACATTCTGACTGCCAGAGGAAGAAGAAGAAAAGTATTGCGTAGTATGGCTGTGGTATGGCATGTCAAAATACCCAGCACCATGTGGTCCGAATCCAAGCAAGCGATCTCCCTTTGGTTGCTTGTCTTGGAGGACAATGGCCTTCCAAAGGTTTTCACGAAAGGCGGGCCGCTCGGTGCTCTCAGGATCCATACTTCCTTCTTCAATAGCCTCGTCACGAGCACGCCTTTCATACTCTTCCTGACAAAAAAAAAAATTATCCAGTATGGTAGAAAATAATATTTCTTTAACTAAATAATTTATAATTTACTAATAGAAAATACTATTAACACTTACATAAAGGCCCTGGTGAACGTACGCCCCCGTCCGCATGCAAAAACGCATGGGAAGTTTTAAGAAAATGGAACGTTTTAAGAAAAAAGAGGGAGTTGCCACGCCATGTTTTAAGAGGTACACTTTGAAAAACCATGAAAGAGAAAGGGTTCAGGGGTCAGATTACATCTTGGGAAGAACCGAGAGTTCACCCAAGATGCCCCTATAAAAGGGTCTTTCTAATGTTCAACATCCAAATAATTTAAAGGTGTGTGCATTGTGTGAGACGGAAATGTGTTTATGTGTTTTATTTTTATTGCAAGACAAATAGAAAACAGCTTGTGAGCTATTTAAGGGGGAGCCACAACCTCAATTACAATGAATTTGAAAGGTACTTACATTTGGAAATGGACCTCTGTAAATGGCCTATAGTGTCGCGTGACACATGACCTAGGTTGGCTAGGTGTGTCGCATGACGGGATAGGTCATCTGCAGAGGTTTTACAAGAGAAGCAATTATATGGAGTAATTGAGAAATACAGGAGAAACAAAACACCAACTATAGGTCACAGAGACCAACTAATTACTTACAAGTTGAAATTGATCTCTGCAGTATGGCTAGATCTGTCGCACGACCAAGGATCTATAATGGCTAGATCTGTCACACGGCATATCATGCCATCATGCAGAGGTTTCACAAAGCTACTTACAAAGGGAGATCAGAGGGGAATTGAATATTGCCAGGGGCTATAACCAGGTCACAGAGACCTCACAAAGAGCTACTAACATTCAGATGAGTATGAATATGGATAATTCATACTCATCTTCATGTTTAGATCAAAACCGCATAGAAGAAGCAAAATCAACAGAAGACAAGCATATTTACACAAATATTGAGATAATCAGAGGGTTAAAACATGTAATTCTAAGCATAGTATGAAAGATCTAGCATAGCAAACATGGAAATCATACTAGATTAATGAAGAGAAAGAGAAAGAAGGGAGAATTGAGCTATTACCCTTGTAGACCACGATCTCTACACTAATTTAGTGTAGAGAACCTTCAGAAACAGCTTCAAATACACAGACTTAGAGCTTAGATTGATCCAAAGTGTGATCTCCAAAGGTGTATAAGAGAAGTGTGTGTTAGTGTGTGAGAGAGAGTGAATTGGATGAGAGAGAGAGGGTTGTGAGGATATAGGATGGTTTCTGAGTGTATTTTGGCAGGGTAACAATAGGAATAATTGATCAGGTCCCTAAAATGGGAGGAGGAGGCCTCAATTTATAGCTGCATTGAAATGGCTAACAATGTCGCACGACAGGACGAGCCATAACCGCTTGTTTTCTAGAAATATGCAAGGTGGCAGACTGGAAGGCTCTTTCCAGCGAGATCCTGTCCAAATTCATTATTCCTGGCAGGTCCTTCCTTGCTTCGAAAGTCTTGAAAAGTTCCCGAATTGCTCCTAAACTTTATGAAAGTTTGGGAAATTGCCAGGAAACTTTAATTGGAAGGCAGGAGCCAGATTTGGGTACTTACAAAAGCCCCTCGACAACGGTACTTGCGAAGCAAGTGGGGTTGTCGATAAAAGTTAGAATCCAATCTGGCGAACTGCCAAGATGGATTGGGATTGGGTGATCGAGGAGGTCGAGTGGCTGAACCTTTGGAAGGATACCTATGTATCCTGAAGAGGAATCAAGCCAAATCGTAGTTCGAGCTCGTGAGGACGTGCGGTGTCTCAAACCAAAGCGGTATGGATGACTATTATGGGGAAGTCGCCCGAAGTTTGACTATTATGGGGAATTCGCCCGAGAGATTTGACTATTATGTGAAAGCCGCCCGAATAAATGCCAGGGGCAAAATGGTAGTGCAGGCCACAAGGGCAAAATGGTAAATAGGCCACAGGGGCAAGAAGTGGAAATAAACCACATGGGTAAGAATTGAAAACAACAAACCACAGGGGGGAATTGGGAAATTGGTCAAAGAGGCTCATTATGCGCACAACATAATAACCCAGGTGAACAAACTCTTATAAAATCGAACACTCGTCATTTGGAACTCTCAAATTTTAGATGGAGACGAAAAGAGAGTAAGAAAAGAGAGGAGATAAAAGAGAAATTGATAGAGAAATCGAGAGAAATCAAGACATTGGAGTCCGATCTGTTTGAAATGATGCCTCCCAGATTGCGCCCTACAAAGAAAGCTTTACAACATGCCGAATTGGCGGCTCAAAGGAAGGGTGTTCAGAGAAACCAAAGGCCGTTCTTCCCGCAAGCTTCGAGAGGAGACTTCTACCCACAGCCCAACGAACACACCTCCGCTGAGAAGAAATCTGTGGTATGAATCAATTTGCCATCTTTGTTAGGTTTTGAATTTTTTTTTTTTGATGAATCTTGCTTAGAAATTGATTTTGCATGCTAAAATTAATTAACTAAAATCTAAAATTGCATGTGAATAATGAACTAATTCATGAATTGAGACGGACCCAAAAGAAAATAACAATTTTGGTGTAAATTGGGACAGACCCAACATTAACACTATTTTTTTTTATATAAAGAATGGGGCAATGGAATAAGGATGATGAAAAAGTGAGACGGACTCAAAAGAATAACATCGATTTTGTGAAAAGGTGAGACAGACTGATGGATGTGTTTTTACACACCCATTTTACATGTTTACGAACCTATTTTATGCTCAAAAATCCCGGGTTTTATGTTGTTTTAATGTGGTTGTTGAGTATGTTATGAGTACAGGGTAAAGAGATAATTAAGTGTGAGTTTTGTCAAGAAAAAGTGCAAGAAATCAAGTTGGAGCGGAGCGGAGCAGGAAAATAGTGAAACAGACTTGAGCTCCAGAATCTGCCAACCAGCGCGGTCGCGCTCAACACCATAGCGGCCGCGCTCAAGAGGGAAAATTCAAGCCAAACTTTCTGCCATCTAGCGCGGTCGCGCTCATCTCCAGAGCGGCCGCGCTGAGCCCGTTTTCAGCAGCAGTTTTCAGCAAGTAATGAAGGGCGTTCTCGACTTTTCTCACATTTTTGTCTATGGATTTTGCCCTAGTATATATACTTCAGCAGCACACTTTTGAGAGACATCTTTTTATATATCTTTAGTTTTAGTTTTTGAGTTTTTTTCTTAGAAGGATTCTTCGTTCATCAATTCTGGATTCTTCAGGTTTTGATGTTCTTTTGTTTTATGATTATTGTTGGTTTCATTATGTCGTTTAGTAGCTAAATCGTTTAGATTTGTGGATTGGTTGTAACACTTACTGAATCTTTATGCTAACGCTTTAATTCTTCCAATTGGATCTCTTTCTAGTTCTTCAAAGTATTAATCTTAAAAAGTTTTAAGGTTTCAATTTCATGTTAATATGACTTTGGCCTTTTAATTATTTGGGTATCGATTGCGCCATTAAATTGGGGATTGATATAATTGAACACTGTTTTGAAGATTAGATCTAATTGAGGCCGTTATAGAAATCAAAAGGGTTTAGATTCCTATATTCTAAAGTGCTGAATAATTGTTTGATTGTTGTGAGGCCGTAATAGAAATCGCAGCTTGATAACAATTAAAAGGGTTGCAATCCGGGCACCACACCGTCCCAATCCTTACTGTCGCGAATGAATCCTAGATTGAGATTAATGTTTTTAGAAATAAAAATAGCATAGAGTGAAAGTAATTGTGAATCCAATCCGTGAATCTCCGTTGTTGATCTGAGTTAATTCTTTACTTTTAAATTGTTTCCGTAGCTTTAATCTTTTGCATTCTATTTTAGAATTAATTTTATGTTTTCAATCAAAAATCTGTGGTTACTATATTCACTGATTTTATTTTATTTGTTTACCAACGAGTCTCTGTGGTTCGACCCCTGCTCGTGCATACTACTACACCGGTAGTGAGTACACTTGCTCGGTTTTTATTACTAGAGGAATTTTTCTCCATCATGTTTTTGGCGCCGTTGCCGGGGACTTGTTGCAAGTAAACAAGTAGGTTAGGTAGTGAATGCAAGGTCGTCGTTCTTTGAAGCCTATATTGGTGCCATTGGACGACAACATAAACAGACTTAATAAAGCTAAAGACACTAAGCTTCTTGAGGAAGTATTTGAGGGCGATCCTCTTTAATCCCTCTTTCAGATTCGGACACCGAATCAGAACCCTCTACCACCGAGGTAAAGGAAGAGAAAGCCGAGATGGCAGAACCACCGGCACAAATGATGAATGATTACCTTAGACCTAGGGTAGACACTTCTACCTCATGCATAGTGCTGTCCGAAGAAGCAAAGAATCTAGAGGTCAAAGGTCAGTATTTTTCTATGTTACCTAGTTTTCAGGGACTACCAGGCGAGGATGCCTTGACTTTCTTGAAAGAATACATTATGACGGTAGCCCAATTTTTATTAAGAGCGAGAGTGACTGAAGAGCAGATTAGGCTTAAGTGCTTCCCTTACACTTTAAAAGGGGTAGCGAAAACTTGGTTAATGATGCTTCCATCCCAAAGCATCAGCACATGGACTGAGATGCAAGATATTTTTCTTAGGAGGTACTACCCACATCATCTCGCAGCTAATTTTCGTGCGTAAACCGATGACTTTCACACAAAATGTGGGAGAACCTCTCCATGAAGCTTGGGAGAGATTTAATATGATTCTTATTCAATGTCCTCAGCATAATTTCACTTTACCCTCTTTGAATTAAGCTTTCTATGATGGCTTGAATGATTCCACTCACTCTGTTGTGGACAATGCAGCAGGAGGCTCTATAGGAGCCAAGACCCCTGAGGAGACTAAGGCCTTATTTGAGATGTTGAGTGCTAATTCTCAACAAAAGAGCTCTAGGGTCAAAACAAGGGGGGTATTGGATTTGACTGCTACTGATAATCTTTCCAAGCAAATTGTAGTCTTAAGTAGTAAGTTTGACAAGTTGACTGCTCAAGGCACCTCTTCTAGTGCCAATGTGGTAAATGATTTATGTGCTTACTGTGGTTTAAATTCTCATGCTACTAATATGTGTCCAAGTGGTGTGCAGTTTGATTTTGATCCTGAACAGGTAAATGCTATGTATGGGCATCCCCCAAGGCCTCCACCGAACATTTCCTACAGCAATACTTATAATCCATGGTGGAGGAATCATCCTAATTTCTCGTGGGGAGGTAATCAGAATCCACAAAATAAACCTCTCCATCCTCCACCTCCACAAGGGGTATTTGAAAGAAAGAAGGAGCCTTGGGAGGAGGCAATAGAGCCGAGAGCCGAATAAAGAAGAAAAAGAAAGAATCATGAAGCTGCAATGAAGAAAGTGGAGACCCAAATAGGGCAGATGGCCGAAGCCTTTCAAGCCTTACAAGGGCACAAGTCAGGGACCTTCCCGAGTCAAGGTCACCAAGCAAAGGCCATTACCACACTCTGGAATGGTAAACAGGTAGGTAGCGAGATAACTTCTTCTTCATCTTCTGTTCCACCTCCTGTTGTTGAAATTGTTAATGAGGATAAAGATACTAATGAATTGGGGGAGAAATCTAAAGCTGACTCTCCAACCCCCAATCCACATGTACCGGCTGTACCGTTTCCTGGAAGATTTATGAGGAATAAAATGGATCAACAAATGTCGGAGTTGATGGACATGTTCTCTAAAGTGAACATCAATCTCCCTTTGTTGAATGTGATAAAAAATGTTCCGGCTTATGCCAAGTTTTTCAAAGAAATTAATTCCAGGAAACCAAAGTGTGGAAAGGATGAGAAGGTTATCATGGGAGAGAATGCTAGTGCAATGGTACAACAAAACCTCCCACCCAAACAAAAGGACCCCGGAAGTTTTATAATTTCTATCAATATGGGGAACTCGAGTAAGGTGAAGGCGATGTTGGACCTCGGCGCTAATATTAATTTGTTGCCTCATTATATGTATCTTGAGATGGGTTTGCCTGAACTGAAACCTACATCCATGGCTCTCCAACTCGCTGATCGATCTATTAAAAGACCGTTGGGGATTGTGGAAGATGTTTTGGTTCAGGTGGACTCATTAATCATACCTGTGGATTTTGTTGTGCTTGAGATGGCCAATAGTGAGTGTAGTCGTCGTGATTCCCCAATTCTACTTGTGCATCCATTCATGGCGACGACAAATACTATTATTAATGTTGGCAATGGAACTCTTTCCATGACTATGGCCAACGAGAAAATTGAAATTTCTGTGTATGATATTATGCAAAATCCAATGGACAATGGGAATTCTTGTAACTTTGTGGATAGAATAGATGACTGTGTACAGGAATATTTGTGGCACGATAGAGCGTGTGATGAACTTGAGATGTTGTTGAATGGCAGTGGGAAAACTAGGGATAATGCGGGTTCCGAAGTAATGGCCATTGAAAACAAGGCCGAGGGACATTATCCTGTTAATGGCCCGTCTCACTCCCTAGGCTACTTCAATGAGAAGTCAGCGCCATTAGTTGTGGTTCCACCGGCTCTTGAGCTAAAACCCCTCCCCTCCAATTTGAAGTATGCCTTTCTAGGGGAGGGCGAAACTTTACCTGTGATAGTTGCTTCAGACTTGACCCTAGAACAAGAGGCCAAATTAATTGCTGTGCTTTGTGAGCACAAATCGGCCATAGGGTGGACATTGGCGGATATTAAAGGAATTAGCCCCTCAATGTGTATGCATAAAATTAATCTTGTAAAGGGGTCTAAACCTTCGAGGGAGAGACAAAGGAGATTGAATTCTCACATGGAGAAAGCAGTGAGGAAAGAGGTCCTTAAATGTTAGATGCGGGAATTATATTCTCAATTGCGGACAGTGAGTGGGTGAGCCCGGTACAAGTGGTTCCCAAGAGGTCGGGCATTACTGTTGTGAAAAATGATAAAAATGAGGATGTGCCCACTAGAGAGGTGACTGGGTATAGGATGTGTATAGATTTGAGAAAGCTCAATGCCACCACCAAAAAGGATCACTTCCCTTTGCCTTTCATTGATCAAATCCTAGAGAGGTTGGCGGGTCATGCTTATTATTGCTTTCTTGATGGGTTCTCGGGATATAATCAAATCACAATCGCACCCTGTGATGATGTGTCGCCATTTCGCGGGAAAAAATTCGATTTTTTGCGTTTCTTTGAAAAACCAAATAAAACCCGGAAAAAGAACGGAGTCGCCACGCCATTTTTGTTTTAAGGGCCAAAACTTTGAAAAATGCCCGAGATTAAAGATTTGGGTTCGGAGGTCATGTTACACACCGGGAAGGACGTTAGTGTGCACCCGGAATGCCTCGTAAAACGAGTCTTCCAAGCTGAAAATCATTTGTGTGTGTGTGTGTATTTGTGTGTTTTGGCCAAAATAATTTGAAACTCAGAAAAGTAAAAATTGGGATATCTTTTTAAGACTTTAAACTGATCCTATGATTTTTTGGAAGATTTTTGGATTGAGATTTGGTACTCAAAAGACCTTTTGAAGTTGAGAGTCACTTCTGCCAGAATGAAAAAGGCAGTGGACCTTTGATTTTGAAATGGATTCAAGGGCCTTAAAACTTCATAATCTGGATAAACTCAGAGAATGAAAATTGTTCCAGACACCTTAAATAAGATTTTTGCGAAGGAATTTTCCATTTTGGAGAAGATTTGAGGGGTCAAAACCTTCTGGAAATCTCAGATATGAGATCTGGATTTCCAGAAGCTGATGAACTGGCCTCTAAAAGAAAATTTGAAAAGAGGAGTTTTACTCACCCAAAAAATAAAGTAAAAATATGTCTGGAAATCTCTGGATGTTGGCTACAAAAAGTGTTTTGTAGTCAACACCAAATTCCAAGTTTATCTGTGTCCAAAAATTAAGACAATGGACTGGGGTCTTGGAAAATTGCTACTGGACAGCAACTTCTCAAGAGAGAAAATATGATTTTAAAGGGGGTTTTTGCATCCATGCTTGTCCCCATTTCCCTAGGTTTTGGTTAGTGATCACTTGACATTTTAGTGGTGAATCAACTATACCAAACCATCCTTGGGGTACATTAGGACTAAGCACTTCATTTGCTTGGGAAGGGGAATTTTATCCTTTGAAAATGAGATTTGATGCTTGAAAATGGTTTTTAGGGTTTTGAAAATGTGTTTTCTTTGCAAGAAAGTAAGAACACTTTGAAAATAATGTAGATCCTTGTAGAAGATCATCCATGGAGATGAACTTCCATGGTGATCTTCTTGGATCTTAAGACAAGAAGATGAATGAACTACATTTTGTAGTTTGAAAATGCATGCATGGATGAGAGATTTAGGGTAAGAAGAGGGAGGTTATACCTATCTTCTTTGTGCTTTGTGTTTGAAGGCTTGAATGCAAGAGTGTTTGGGTTTGATTTGAGTGAGTGAAAGTTGGGAAGATTCAAGAGAAAAAGGTGACAATTCTTATAGAATTCTCACTGTTTTCTCGAGTATATTCGCCAAATACTGTGAATTGTGTTCTTCTCTTCCCTATTTTTGTGACTGGAGGGCTCAATTTATAGCCCTCTGAAAAATACAAACCTATCCGCGCGGATGGGATCGGTCGCGTGCACTGTTCATTAAATGCTGCTTCAGGCTTTGGACACAAGGAATAATCTTTTTTAAAATTCAAATTAAACAGCCAGATTATGTTCCAGCCATTTCTATTTTTGGTTTTTAACCATTTCTTTCACTTTTTTGATTCCTTTGCTTGGTTTATCCTTAAATAACAATGCCCATTTTGCCCTCACTTTGTTAGAAATGTTAGGAATGTTAGGAATTGTTAGGAATGTTATAACTTTCGTTAATTTTCTAACGAAAATTCTAACAAGCTCAAATTGGAGCACTTACAAGAGCCCCTCGGCGACGGTGCTTTCGAAGGAAGCGGGGTCGTCGATAAGAGTAAGGCTCCATATTTGAAAAGATGATCGAGTGATCGAGTGGCCGAACCTATTTAATAGGCTACCTACGTATCCCGAATGGGAATCAAGCTGCCGTAGTTCTGGGTCTTCGACCGGAGATGATGAGCGAGTTCTCGAATCGATTCGCCGGAGAGAAACTCGCTGGGATAAGAGATGACCATTTTCGGTCGGAGTGCTATCCGCTCTCCGGGGATATGAATGACTGTTTTGGTCTCGTGGCTATCCGCTCCGCTGGGATAGGAATGACCATTTTCGGCCTGATGGCCATCTCGCTTCCGCTGGGATGATTGCGATTTATCGCTTTCCTAGTGTTGTGTGTGATAGCGTCTTAGGTGCCTCGAACCTCGACGATGGCGTTTAGGTGCCTCGACCTTCGATGATGGCATTTTAGGTGCCTCGAACCTTGGAGATGGCGTTTTAGGTGCCTCGAACCTCGAGATGATGGCATTTTAGGTGCCTCTGACCTGGATGATGGCGTTTAGGTGCCTCGAGCCTTGATGATGGCATTTTAGGTGCCTCGGACCTGATGATGGCTTTTAGGTGCCTCGACTCGGATGATGATGGCGTTTAGGTGCCTCGAACCTTAATTTGAAAAGGCCTTTTCGTGGACTTCGTCTCGCCGCCGAAGGATAGGGTGACCGTTTTGGTCGAGGGGCCGGACCAATGATAGGCTACCTACGTATCCCTAGTGGGAATCAAGCCCTTTCGTAGTTCGAGTTTTACTCGAGATTCCGTTGGCTTTTGGGATTCCGTTAACTTTTGGGGATTTCGTTAGCCTTTGCCGGGGAAAATCGACACGTATTCGTCTGGGAGATCGGTCTTACGTTTGACTGTCGGGGATGATTTTGATGAAAGATACGAGATCTCGTTATCTTTCTCAGGGAGATCGGTCTTACGTTTGACTGCCGTGGGTAATTTTGATGAAAGATACGGGATCTCGTTATCTTTCTCGGGGAAATCGGTCTTACGTTTGACTGCCGTTGATGATTTTGATGAAAGATACGGGATCTCGTTATCTTTCTCGGGGAAATCGGTCTTACGTTTGACTCGCCGGATGATTTTGATGAAAGATACGGATCTCGTTATCTTTCTCGGGAAATCGGTCTTACGTTTGACTGCCGTTGATGATTTTGATGAAAGATACGGATCTCGTTATCTTTCTCGGGGAAATCGGTCTTACGTTTGACTGCCGGGGAAGGTTTTGATGAAAGATACGGGATCTCGTTATCTTTCTCGGGGAAATTGGACTTACGTTTGACTGCCGGGGGTAATTTTGATGAAAGATACGGGATCTCATTATCTTTCTCGGGGAAATCGGTCTTACGTTTGACTACCGGGGAAGATTTTCTTGACAAGGGGCTGACTTTGGTTAACTTTGGTTAACTTTGTCAAGTTTGGGACTAAACTGCAGAGTCCTGAAATTTTAAAGGGCAAAAGGGTCATTTTGACCCTTGCAACCCTATCCGCGCGGAGGGATCCGAAAGTCGAGGGTCTTAATGAGGGACCAACGCCCTTCTTCTTCCCCATTCAGTTTTTTGAAAATTACGAGAGAGGAAGAGAGAAAACGCCCCAAGCCGCCATTGTTGTCCAAAAAGCTTCAAAAATCTTCCGATTTTCTTCGATTTTCAAGCAATGGAACACGGGGAAGGTGTTTTTCAAGGCCAAGGACGTGGCCCGGTAGCGGAGAGACGATTGGAGCTCGTCCGAATGAGGAGGCATTATACTCTTTCGCAATCGATTGCGGAGGAGCCCTACCCCGATGCTTGGCAACATTGGGCTTCTGATCCGAGTCTCCGAACGGTATTCTTCGAATCCTCTTGATTCCTTTGTCGATTCTTGCTTGAAATTGAATTTTGGGTGATTTTTGATTTCTTTTTTTTTTTTTGAAAATTCGAATGATTGATGTTCTTGGCTTTGAATCTTGATTTTGATGCTTTGCATGTTGTAATGATTATGTGGGTATCCCAAAATATGCATTTTGCTTGGAAAAAGAATTGGCATTTTCGCCATTTTTTTTTGTAAATTCGAAAATTGTGATTTTTCTTTTTGAAATTTGAATATTGATCTTGATGATATGCATGTTGCAATGAATTTGTTGGTGTCCCAAAATGTGCATTTTGCTTGGGAAAAGAATTGGCATTTTCGCCATTTTTTATTATTATATTTTTTTTGAAAATTCGAGAATTGTGATTTGAAAAATGATGCAATGCATGCATTTTGTTTGAAAAGAATGGGCATTTTGCCAATATGAGATGATGATGATATGAATGTATATATGATTTTTTTTTTGAAAAGTGGGACGGATTTTTCCTTCTGTTGAATGTATGAACGTGGGATTTTTTTTTTTTTGAGATGATGGATGATATGCATGTATGCATAGGAACTTATCTCTTTTTTTTTTTTTTTGAAAATGGGACGGAGTTTTTACTTTCGTAGGAATGCATTTTTTTTTGATGAATGCATTGGGATTTGCTGAAAACTGTCTCTTTTGTGCGAGAAAAATGGGGCTATGCTCATTGTATGCTGTTATGCTGTCGAATTTTCTTTGAAATTTCATGATGCATATGTATGCTCTCTTTTTTTTTTTTTTAATGCAAATGCAATTTTTTTTTTGACATTTCCCTTTTTTTTTTTGTTTTATTGCAGGGTGGAAACAACTACGTGACTGAGCAAATTAATAAGATGAAGACTCGAGGATCAGTGGAGTCCGTAGTTGACTTGTGGGACCGGCTTCCGAATACGGGCCGAGGAGCTTTGCCGAGTCCGAGACAGATTGTCGTTGAGACTGGGCTTTGGGAGTTCATTGAGTGCTTGAGGGGATTGGTCAAGTTCCCTAAGTGCAAGGGCTTGATGTTTGCTTTGGCGCAAAGATCGGTGGGATGCGACCCACACGTTTCACTTCTTTGGGGCGAGGCTACGGTTACGCCTTTCCGACTATGCCGCGATCACGGGTTTGTCCTTCAATGGACGCAAAGATTGAGTGGCGGGATGGCTACAGCGATGCGGATCTCGTTGTGCTCTTCGGGATTTTCCCCTATTCCCAAAAAGGGGATGGGGATGGAGTATGCCGTGGTCTACGGGAAGATTGTGGAGACCATTGTGAGCTACGAGGCCGGGAGGAGAGGATAGGCGCCGATCGATTGCTGTGGCCTTCTTGTGGTTTGCTTTTTCGAGCACCCTTTTGGACATGCCGAGGGGACGGCGCCTTTGCCTTGCCGAGGTCCTTGGAGGACATGGAGATGGCCGGAGACGTCTCCTGGGAGAAGCCGGGCCGGCAGAGCTTTACTTTGCTCTTGATAGGTACACCAAGGCCGTGAGCTCCTCAGACCGCTTTGAGTTTGCCCCGGAGGTATAAGCTCTCTCTTTGCTTTCCCTTTCTTCTTGAGCACACACTTTTCTTTTGCACCGGATTGATTTGATTTTTACCTTTCGCAGTGTATGGGCGTTGGAGTTCTTCCACGTCACGATGTGGCGACACCTGGCGGAGTACGTCGGGCGTATCCGGCCATGCGCTCCCCGGTCCAAGCATGCCCGAGAGAAGATAAGCTCCAGGGGGCGACGACTCTCGTAGATACGCGGATTGCCTTCCTTTGACGGAGGCCGAGACGGATGAGAGGATGATATTTTATCCCCGGGATCGTTTCGAGGTGGCGCACCGAAGGGCGCCGAGATTTGGACCGTGGCAATGGAGGATTCTCGAGAGGTCCGACCTCCGCGATGCCTATTATCTCGGGAGAGAGGGTGACGCGCCAAAGATGGCGTGAATTCGCCTTTGATGACACCGGTGGAGCCTCCCGCCGATATGATGCACTCCGAGTGACAGATCTCGCGACTGGATGATTACCGAGCCGGCCAAAGACTTCTCGGCATTTGTGGCGATTGAGCCGCACCCGTATTTGTTTTGAGGAGGCCGAGGATGCCCTGTGTTCCGGATAGAGAGGGGCTTGGGATCCCGCGGTACCCTGACGGATTTTTCATATATCCAGATGGGGTCCGATTGAGGGTGCAGATCCCTCACTCGAGCGGCTTCCACGAGCTTTCCGGCCTCGTCCGGTATGAAGGTATGGCTTCTCCTTTCTTTTTTTTTTTGCTTTTGTCTTTTCTTTTCTTTCCGTCATCATTTTTCGCTTCAATCTGCTTCGACGCTTTTGCTTGTGCGCTGAGGTGGTCGTCGAGAAGCCGACGAAACAAGTGATCTGAGCTAAGAGATTTATCAGAGGATGGTCGCTTGCGGGGCTCCTCGTGCTAGAGCGAGGCGACCACGGCCGGCGCCCGTCAGCGGGAGGCTTCTCCTATTCGCTCGTAGACTTCTTCGAGACTCCTCTCGTCTCCTCTCATTGATCCTCGCGCGGTGCCGCTTCGGATCACGTCATTCTCGGGATCCACACGGGCAGTGGACACGTTTGCGCAAAGATGGTGGGTCGTCTTCGTATGTCCAGGAGTCCGACGCCTTCACATTCGGATATGATTTTTTCGCAGATCTCGCTTGCCCTATCGTAGCGTGCCGGCTGGTCCCGACGAGCCTCTTTCTCGGGAGACGAGGACGATTCTCGAGCCCGAGATCTTCAGTGGCTCCCGAGGAGGCGGGCCCGAGTCGCAAGAGGGACCGGGACGTACGTCGGCGCTAGGGATTCCGATTGATTACCCCCTTTTTTTTTTAGACTCGATTTTCCGAGATTTTGAGATTTGTACAAATTTTTTTTCTTGCACATTTTTTTTGCTCTTTTCTTTTTTTTTTCTTTCTCTTTTTTGTTGGGATGTAATAATTTAGGATTATTGTTACCTACTTTCTTTTTTTTTATTTGATTTTTTTTTTGCACACTCCCTTTATTTTTGGAATGTAATAATTTAGGATTTTATTTTATAAATGCAATGCAGTATGAATGCAATGTTGCATGAGCCTTGGTTTTTTGACAAGGGTGTTAGTGTTTGGTATATGGACCGGTTTGGGGAGGTTTTTTTTTGCACAGTTTCGAGCAACCGGACGGAATATTCTTCTTTTGGTGCAAGCCTTGGATTGTTGCAGATTTTTCTCGATGAATGACAATCATGTCCGCGCGGAGGAGTCCCGCATCTCGACATTGTCCTTTAATTTTGCTTCAGATCCGGGTCTCACTTTATTTCAAATTCAAATATCCTCTTCAACCTCCAAATTCAAACAGCCATTTTCGGGAGAAAGAGAGAAAATCCATGGAAAACCTTAGAAAAGCTCCATCAAAATTGTCCCAAGAATCCCAAATGTCATTCTTCAACAAGTTCAAGGATTGGTCCCGGAGATTATGCATGAGAGGAGGTCCTTCTTGAAGAAAGGTACAAGGTGAAGTGCTTATGGTCTCTCAAGGAATTGATTCCGACTACGATCTTCCGAGGGCTTCTTCCTCATTTTGGGATACTAGAAGGCATGTCTTTTGCCTTTCCTTCAACGAGATGGTCCCAACCGTCGAAGAATTTCGGGCCTTGCTTGGAGGTCCTGAGGTGGAAGAGATAGCGGTTCCTTTGCCCTGAGGGGCTTCTTGTTGACAGATTGTGCATCCTCCTTCATCTTTCCCCTGAGGAAGCGCAAGGTATGATCCGTGGTCCCGATCATTTTGATATTTCCGGTCTCCCGATAGGTTTAGGGGCTTAGGCTTGCTTGACGATGCCTATTGGGATGCCTTTGCACTTTGCATGTTCGGGACCTTGCTCATGGTCTATTCTTTCGGGATCCGTCATCGGTCTCGCCGGATGTAGTCGTTCATTGTCGCTGCGTAGATGTTGTACCTCCGATCCCTGGGGAGACTTTCCATGCTCTCGATAGGTCAAGCTACGGAAGCGGTATATGCACGGGGCAGCCTGCCTCTCGACCCCGCGGGCCGATGGAGCGCTGGGGATTCTTTCGGGAAACTCCCGACATGATCAAGCCTTGGACATTTGCCAGAGGGGGGTTGTCGGATTTCGATGATCGTGGCTCATGGGAGCGCTGGATGGCCGGGTCGCCATTTAAGATATCGATGGTCGCGCCTTGTTGGCGGGTGGAGACTCGCAGAGTGCTTCAGACGGGTCTCATGTGGTTATGCTTCCGGGCTTTCTCTACCCAGCCTTTTACATTCCGTCTTTGGTTCTCGAGACAGTTCGGCTTGGAGCAGTTCCTTTCGAGGACTTTGATGATATAGCCACCAGTGGTGGTGGCTCCTGCTTCTATGGATGATCCTTCGGTGTTTTCCTTTCTTTCCCGAGCATGGAGGTATGACGTCTTTCCTCCTCGGGTTATCCTCAGCGTCCGAGACCTGTTCCCGACCACTTGGTACCCGGATTGGTACGAGAGGCATCTCGGGAGAGACTCGTGTGGCTATTTTGAGGCGGCGTGAGGCCATTGTGGGTGCGGAGGACCCGACAGCTTCGAGAGGAGGAGGGCCGAGGCGAGGGCCAACCCTCATGACAGAGCGGAGACGCCGTGGACCGACTATGAGGCTTATGTCAAGAGACAAGAGAGGAGGACTCCTACTTTACCGCCTGGCTACAGGAGATGAGAGATGACGCTAGGGCTACTAAGGCCCCGACAGAGGCCGGTCTTGATAGATCCTGTTCCTATACCAGCAGCTTGGTAGGAGGAAGACCGACATTTTTCCCGTTCGTAAGAAGAAGACTCGAAGGGGGAAGAAGAGGGGAGAGGCCAAGACGAGCGGCTTGGAGTGACCTTGAGGTTTCCGAGTATCCCTTTCTTGTCATGGCGTACACATTAGTTTGATTATGTATCTTAATTTCTTTTAGCAGTTGCCGCTTGTAGGAATGAATCGGGCTTAGACTCATCAAAAAGTTTTTAACTTGTAATGAATATTTGAATTGCTTCGTAGTTTTTCGAGACGCTTTCATGGTCTCGATCGTTGTATTGATTGTCAAAGTATGACTTTTATTTGTGTTTTAGACCGAACCGTTTCCGGCCGCTCTACGTTCCCCTCATTTTGAGGAGCTCAGTCTTCGTAGTTCAACCCGATTTTTTTTTTTTTGTTTTTTTTTTTTTGTTTTTTTTTTGGTGCAACCCCGTTTTTTACCTAGGCCGCCCTTTTCGGGTTTTCAACCTAGTTGGGTATTACTCTTTAGCACTCTTTTTTTTGTTTCTCTTCTTCTTTTTTTTTACGCGTAGTATCTCGCGCAGCCTTGTCACCATTCACCGGGTGTACAAAGGGATTTCCGTCGAGGTCCGCAAGTTGCATGGCTCCTCCGGAGAAGATCTTCGGACGACGTATGGCCCGACCTGCATGTGCTCCCATTTGCCGAGGGGGTTGATACGGACCGGGGCTTTTCTTTCAAGACGAGATCACCTTCTCGGATCTCCCGATGCTTTACTTTCTTGTCAAAGGCTCGCCATTCTTCCTTGGTAGGCTCGGATATGTTCCATGGCTTTCAATCGGCGTTCATCTAGCAGGCCAATTCATCATGGCGACTTTGGAGCCATTCGACCTCGTTGATCCGGCTTTCCAACATCACACCTGAGCGAGGGGATTTCTAGCTCGATTGGGAGTACGGCTTCCATTCCGTATGTGAGGGCAAACGGTGTTTCCCTGCTTGCCGTTCGACCGATGTTCTCGTAGCCCCAGAGTGCCAGTGTAACTTATCGGGCCAATCTCCGCCTCACACCATTTTCCTGATGATGTTTTCCAAAGTCTTGTTTGATCGCCTCGACGGCCCGTTGGTTTGGGGCCCGTAAGGAGATGACTTGTGACGGGTTATTCGAATTCTCGCCAAAGCTCGTCGCATTCCCCTTCGAAGTGGGATCCATTATCTCGAGATGATTTCGCCGGCAACCCGTATCGGCATATGATGTTCTCTTTGATGAAGAGGGCTACTTTTCCTTGAGTTGAGGATTTTGTAGGATTTTGTAAGGCATCCTTTTCAGCTTCCTTCGAAGAAATTGCCAATCTGCGTCTCTTTAGGCTCTTCCGCAGTTCCCAGATTCACACTCGTCAAAATCTCTTCGGCAGCTTGGGCTCGATTTTCCTCTTTCCGGACAACCTGCTTAAAGATTTTTTTTTTGTTTGATTTTTTTTTTGTTGTTTAATGTGTCTGCTTCTTTACCTAATGAATTATTAAAAAAATTTTTTATTAATTAATTCATCATTAGTTAAAGTGGCAATCAAGGGATACTCAGAAAGGTTCGTCATTTCATTGAAAACGAAAAGGAATACAAAGATTTGCTACGTGCACTCGTAGTCTTCAAAGCGTAAGGGCCATCTGACGACTCTAGAGACTCGACCTTAACAATGAAAGACTCCTGAGGACTTTTTCTAGATTGACACAAAGGGACGGGAGACCAATCCAGCTTGGTGATCATTTCTTCTTTGGTCGCGGACGGGCCCGAGAGAGTTTCCCAATTCTTTAACGGCATTGCCGTCGTGGCCTCATGGCTCTGGGGCCGTCTCGTGCTCTTTCCTCGATCATTGCTACCATTTCTTTGACTGAGCCGAAATCAATCGTCCGGCACCTGGATCTCTTCCCGAATAATCACGCATAATCGGACCATCCCAATCATCCGAAAAGACTTCGTGGCTTTGGCTTTCGGCACGGCCAATTCAAACTCGGGTTTCGACCTTCCCGGGCAGTAGGAATTGTGGTTGTGAGCTTCTCGAACCTGCTCCACTAGGCTTGGCACGCCTTTGAAAGTGTACTCACTTCTCATGGTAGTGGTAGCCCCGGTATCTTGGGTAGGTCCAGAACGTTCTACGGACCGGGTTAGCTTGCTCCCCCGAACTTGTCGAGGCTATCCTCGTAGCTTTAGCCATTCTTCCGTAGGAGCGGGCTCGTGATGTTACCCGGTTGTGTGGGACCCTTTACGAAGTAGTCACCAAATTAGGACTCGAAAGGGAGAGATTTAGGGTCGTCGACCGGACCCTTCCCGTGGCAGCCTTCAAATCTTTTTCCTTTTGCAAAGGTCCACCGAGGAGGCCTCATATCCTGTGCCGTGGCGAGTATTCTCGTCCTTTCACCTCGATGAGTTTGTGAGTTCCTTTGTTGGTGCTTCCCTGCATCGAGGCCAGTAGATAGCTCATCTTTCTCATCATTTTCAAGACCGGAGGGATTTTATCCCGAGTGACCGTCGATCTATGTTGCACACTTGGGCTTGGGAGGCTCGACCGTGAAGCCCGTTAGCATGAGACCTTCCTCGTCATGTTTGATTTCCGTAATAGGTATTCCACCCGTATCTCGTGCCCTCCAAGGTGACTAAATCCCCATAAATGGTTGTCGTGTCCCCATTCGAGACGAATTTCACACACCGGTGGAGGCTTCGAGGCAACCCCTTCGACCCGATGCAGCCAAGGTCTTCCCAATAAGGCATTAAAAGTGATCGATGTCAATAACCCGGAATTCCACAGTATCAATTTCTCGGCCAAACCAGAGGTCCAAGGTAGCAACTCCAAGGACTCGCCGAGATGTCGAGTCGTAAGCTTGATCGTGAGGGAGGAAGGCTTCAAGTCTCGTAGTCTTGATATCAAGGTGCTCATGATCTTTGCCTAAGAATGTTCATTCCGGACCCATTATCAACCAGACCCGAGGGAGGCGTCGTTCATCCAATTGGACCGTGATGAAGAGAGGCTCGTTATGATCAGCCCCAAATTGAGGGAGGTCGAGATCTCGTGAAAGTGATTATGTTCCCGTAGTGGATGTTTCCAATCAACCGTACTCACGTCATCTGGGAGTAGCATCAATAGGGACCAAAGTGCGAGCCAGCTTTCTTCCACTTTAGCCATGGGGATAGGACGAAGTGAGTAGAGACCACAAAGAAATGTTGGCCTCGTGTCCGCTCTAACCGGGTGAGCACGGGATCCTCTTTTTCTGGGTCCTGAGTTTCACTGCCTTAGCATAGGGGCGGCGATCTTCTTTCGGTGCTTGATCTCGTGGCCTTCTTATCTCGCCTTGGGATTTCCTTGAAGATTTGCCCTGATCGGGTCAACAGTTAACTTCCTCATCGCTGCTTCTTGACTGGATTTCTTCAGTGCCGCTAGGTCAACGGGAGCCTTTTTGGCTATCGTCCACCGGCTCCGACGGAGTCTAGCAACGTGAGGGGCCGAGCTTGAGCCAGACCGGCCCCTTCCCGGGCGGCCCTTATAACCGCTTCCCAAGTCACAAGCTTGAGTCCGGGGTTGTGTTGTTGCCCTCGATGGCCCACAGAGCTAGGGCGTCCTCCGATTCGCTCCCATAGTCCGCCTTGCTCATAGTTATCATGCAACAAGAGTCGCTATTGTCGGGACTCTGCGGCTTTTCGATCTCATCCCTAAGATAGTGCAGCCATTCCTCGGTTCCTTTCGTAATATTCGTAGTTGGAGATGATTATAGCACTTTCAGGTTGAGGCGCATCCGCATCATGCCGCTTCTAGGACTTCTCCGAAAGCCGACATACATTCGGGGAAGGTGACCTCTTCTTGGGGTAACCCCGACAAGGAGTGTTACTTTGTTCTGGGGGTGGATTTGATCTAACCATGGTTATTTTCTCATTTGGTGGATGGGAGTTAGTTTCCTCTCTCTATCGATCTTCGACTATCACCCGGATCTGACGCCCGAAAACCCTTTCCCCAAAGCATGGTAGGCGTTGTTGAATTCTAAGACATCCACGTGCTCGCATCCAGAAACTTCATGGCCTTCATGTCCTCGGTTTCATATTCGTCTTCCGAAGTGTCTTCGTCGCCGCTGGCCGACAACCAACCATCAGCCCCGGCTCCCATGGGCTCATTTCCTGCATGATTGTTCCGCATTGTTTCCGGATCTGGGGCCTCGCTGACTCTTCGCTCTCGTCATCATCATCGCCGCCGCTGTCATCTAATCATCTTCCCATACTACCGGGATTTCGGCGAGAGGGAACGCCGATCGAACCCGTTAGGAATACGGGTGCGTGCACCGCAGTAAATTGTCATATGCTCCCATTCCCGAAGTGATAATTGCGATTCGCTTCTCCTCCCGTAAACCGGGGGAAGAGTGAGAGGGGTGGCACGTATTTGACACTGTGTGAATGTAGAAGGAGTCCTCCTCCTCTCGATTCTTCGCCACCGTTCTGGATCATATTCACTTCTCCCAAAGCCAACTTGCGTAGTGTACTAGCTCCGCATGCTCTTCGGCTTCTTTGCCGATAAGCCCCAAGACAGCGGTGCCCGTCCGAAGCTTTCTTGTTCAATTTTTCTTGATTGTTCCAACCATCTTGTGTAAATGGTTCTCTCATGTTTTGACCGGAATGTTCAGCTTCTCCAAAGATCGGCTTTCCCTTCATCCGAGAAATAGCGGGCCTCGTATTCTTGCAAGGAGTCTCGACATGAGACCAAGATGGGTTGATTCGTTCGATATCCTCAAGGCCGAGGGGGAATCCGAATTCAGATCCTCGACGAGGTCAGCCACGGTATTTGGGGACCTTCATCAAGATCTTCCCGGGCATGCGAAGATTCTCCGCATTCAATCATATTCACCCGATTATGGTTCCTCGCGAGGATTTTTGATCGTATTAGGCCCTTCGGGGCCTTCCAACTTTCCTTGCTCTATTAGCCCTCGGATTGCCTTTTTCGTGAGTAAAGCAGCTTGTCGGGCCGATGTCCGTGAGCTTGATGAAAAGCACAATACTTTGTAGTATCCACGGGAGCATTCGGATTCCCGGGTTGGAAATTCTCCAAAGGCCGCAAAGCAAGCCTTCTTTCACCGGGCCCCCTAAAGATGTCATTCAGAGGCATTCCAAAGTTTTCGAGGTTCATGACCCGTGGTCCGGGCTCGCCGGTTTTCCGGGAGCAAAAGGAGTCGTGGTTATTACATTCCCGTCCCGCATAGTTAATCATCTCTTTGCCTTTGGAAGGGTGAGTGAGGCAAAGGGCTTGGCAGGTGAGGAGCCCGATATCTCGTAGGGCAGTGTGCAAATGGGGCCTGGCCATTGTCATTGACAGAGCCTTTTCAAACTTAGCCGCAGAGTTAACCATGGCCCGTAAGTCTCGAGTATGGGAAGTGACCGAGGGAGGCTCTCGTATGTGGTTTCAAGCATGACCGGAAGATGTCCAGCTTGTTCTTCTTCGTAAGGAGGGATTGCCATTTCACCGAAGTTTCGTATTCCACCGCTTGTAGAAGTCCCCAACATTCTCATCTGACGCCGCACCGTTGTTTGTAGGTCAACCCTATTTGTTTCCCACTCCAAGTCAGCCTTATATTTCTCTCGTGAAGGCATTGGTAATCTGTCCCACGTAGCCCCGGCTTCGTGTTTCAAACGGAAGAACCACTTTAAGGCACCGGACTTCAAAGATAGACTCAAATAGTCGCCAACCGCCGATTGGTGCATCCTTTCGCCTTCATCGCCAAGGTATACGTGTCCAAATGGGTTTTCGGGCACGCAAAGCCCCATCAAAGAGATCCAGATTAGGCATCACGAATTTGTGGGGCAGAGGAACAATGGAGTCCGGTCCGTAGGCCGGAAGGCAGATTTCTTAGCGGTCAACTCTGCGATCTCGTGCTTTCATCTCCTCGTGTTGTTCCATGAACCAGCCAGATGAGGGTCTTGTGGTGGAACCATGGCATTCAAGCTAGCGGCCGAGCTAGAGAGAGGAGCTACCACCGGCGGCAGATCGGTGGAGGGAACGGCCGATCCGGGGACGTAGGTGAAGACTCGTCCTGCCCAAATTGCCCTGGGAGCATGAGTAGGAGCTCGGGGCGAAGGGATAGAACCTTGCGGCTCACCGTTGATTTTCAACCGGCAAAGTAGGTGGAGGCAGCCCCGATGTAGCCGGATAACTTGGATTTCCAGAGCGGGCCCGTAAGTAGGCTTGGGTGCGGGCCGCCGTCCCCGATCGTTGAATTGCATGGCCGGGCCGAGGCGAGGTGTATAACCCGGGTACCGCGGTCCCGGTGATTCGGATGACACCGGGATGGAGGCTTGGTAACCCATAGAAGTCTCTGGAGTGAGGAACGGATTTGTGTGAGGAGCAGCGAACTAGTACTATTCTCGGAGGAGGGGCTCCCGACGTGGCCCGTAACCAAGCCGTGGCGGCATTCCGAACCGTGGCCGTTGCTGCGAAGGTCCGGATTGATCGGTTCCGAACCGAGGTGGCATTCCAATTTGTCAGCATTCCGAGATAACCCCAACCATGAGAAGACATTCCGCATCGATTTTGGCCCCCACCGAGGGACTCGCGTGGAACCTGATTTCAGGCCGCGCTGGCCGTACGGATCCGGTGATCTCGTGGTTCGGAGCCGGGCCGACCCGAAGATCGAGGAGCATGGGTTCTCGGGTAGTGGCACCATAGAGGTGGGTGGTGGCATCCCGGTGTAGCCGTGGCGACCGAGAGTGGGGTTGGCATCCTCGTCTTCTTCCACGGTGAAGGTGCCATCGGATTGAGGCCGGCGGCCAAACCGTGGCTCTTAATAGCCTCCATAAGGCTATTCAACCGTGCTTCCCGTCGTAACCTCATCTCGTTCTCGCTAACCGATTCCACCGTTGTCTCGTCCGAGGGGTCCCGGAGGCGGAGTGACGTTGTCCCCATCATTACCGGCTGATGCGCATTCTCAAACCCGAGTCGGAACAAACGGCGAAGCCGATGACGCGCTGACTCTTCCTAACTAATCAAACGATGACTCCTAAGTGCCCGAAACCAAGCTTTCAGTGAGGAGTCATGGGAAAAGGCACGAAGGTTCGTATGTCCGGGAATGAAGGAGGGTAGGTGTTTCGGGCTTTGGGCTCATGCAACATGCGCTTATTTGTTCACGTTTACTTAAAACATGTTTTATTAACCTAATCGGTTGGAAAAGATTGCTCTTCTTTTTCGCAAACTACTCGATCCCGGATCGCCGGGCCCCGTCACTACGTCTATAAGCCCCTCGTATTCCACCCGTATTTCGACTCCAGTGGTGGAAATGCCCTGTGCGAGGGTCCTATAAAGCGGGTCCCACCGACCGAAAGAAAACGATCCTAAAAGTCTGGCGGGTAATCGAGTCTTAACGAGCATTCGATGTAAATTACGGACAAAGCCGACGTCAAAAGTCAAGATCATGTCCGAGGGCTCGACAAAAAGCTCGGCATGATTTCGACTCGATAAATGTCCACGATTGATCTTGACTTGTCGTCGCTAGGCCGTAATTAGGCATGGAATAATCATTAATCCTGATGACTCGAAGTCAACGCCGGGAGTCGTTGTATAATTTGTGCCGCCGAGCCGAAGTCAAGGCGCCGGTCAATATCTTGGTCAAAGTCTCGCGGCGGAAAACCGGCAGAAGCTTCGACCGACAGTGGTCCCCCGAAAGATATCGAGTCGGTATGCCGACAAAGGCTTTGAAAGGAAAGGTCTATACACGTACATGTGGCATGACACGTACCAAACTAAAAACCAACCGGGTCTCTGACAAAGTGTGTCACTGACAAGTGCATGGTCGACACGAGGCTCCATGGATGCCTGGGTAGTCCCGTGCTTGCACCGAGAGGCGTAATAAGACCAAACGGGCCGCGACAAGGATTTCCCTGTTAGGGACGAGCGTGCAGCTTGTACGGTCACGTGCGCGTAGTGTGCAAGCAAGCCTCATTTTCTTTTTCCGAGTAAAATAGAAAATTTTTTATGTGTCTTAAAAATATGATGCATGATTTTTTTTTTTGAAAGTTTTCTTTTTTTTTTTTTTGAAATTTTTTTTTGAAATTTTTTTTTTTTTGAAAGTAAATGCACACATAAGCACATAAGCACAAAATTCCGACAGCTAGGGACATGATTCCGACCAAAATTTTGACTTTTTCCGAGGCGGCCAAAACAACACGAAAATGTGCAAAAATCAACACACACAACAAATGATTTTTAAAGCCGTGGGACGGAAGCTTGACCCCCTCAAAAGCTTTTTTTTTTTTTTTTGAAAACGATGATACCGGTATCGTGGGATTGTTAAAAACCACAATTTATCCCCGACTCGTGTTAGGAGGCGATAACGGGAAGTTTAATGGTTTCCACCAATATAAGCCCAAATATCATTTTTTT
>JAFEMH010007222.1:0-75000 GCA_022495995.1 Adenophora triphylla var. japonica
GTAGTTCTTCGAGAATATACACCAGCATTTTGCAAATAGATCACTGAGTCTCGCGCGATAAGATTTGAAGAATGCCGACAAATCTCCGACAGATCTGAGTTTGAAGCGGCCAAAGATTGCGCAGTTCAAGCAGCTTTCCATTTTCCTCCAAATGCCATGACACCGGAACCGTGAAGATCGCTGCGAATGTCACGGCTTTGGGGGAGCTCACGAGACTTGCCCTGATATCTCTGGTCGCTTTGGAGAGGTAGCCCGGCAGTTCTGGCTACATGCACGTCGCGCTCGTCTCTATGAGGAATGCTCTTCTTCACGACTTCATGTCCTATCTCGACATCGATGAAGAATGAGGCTACGGCTCACGTGGCGACAGCCATGCCAGAGTCTGAATTCAGATGATGTCCATCAGCATGGAGCCTTAGTGGCCGCCAGCCACTCGGGGTCTCGCATCAGCTCCGCAACCATCGTCTCGGGGGCTGGGATTCGCTGATCGCGCTGATCGTGGGACGGGATCACGTGCCTCGCCGAGCGCGTAGGCTCGCACAGGGAAGGACATTAATCGGCCGATCCACAATCCACCAATACCCTCGGAGTGATATTGCCGAATAAAGATGTATAAGCAGCCATTGTGCCGGGAAACACAGCAGTCTCGCCGCAGAAGGCGATTGCACATATAGGCGGGGTCATAGATTCAATCCTGTCTCGAGATGGGCATCATCAGCTGCCACGCGTCTTTTCTGCGAAAGGGCCACTACCAAAGCCCTCGAAAGCCAGTATGCAGTCGTTGTGGCGTTGCCATCCTCGCCGCGATGTTGATCGGAAGAAGCCGCCAGTCCCATGTCAGTCTTTTTCGCGGCCAGCATGTAGAGCTTCGACAACCGACGTGGGGATAGATCGCGCAATTGCCTGTATCTACAAGACTGCAGCTGAGGGTCTCGTCTGCCGCGGGCATTTTCGCACTGCCGCTGGGAAGATCGGCCGCGTATACAGGTATCAGTCCCTCAGACGTGTCAGCTGCGCAGCGTAATACCTGCACGCGCCAACCTTCGTGTCTTGCCGATTTTCTTCTTCTGGAGAGATCTCGCCAGACCAGCCGATAGTTACCGTAGTTGGGCAAATACAGATCACTCATCACGACGGCCGCGGTGGATTGGGACTAAAGGTCAGCGCAGTCGAATGACTTTGGAATGTCCGGAGTATCTCGCCGTTTGAGGTCGAAGCACGGTCGAGTCGCACCAGAGGTATTAAGAGTCGGAACAGCACATGCCAGTTCTTCAGGCGCCGCCAGAGATAATCCGGCTGCTCGCGTTTCTTTCAACCCAGTTACCGTTGCTTCGGGCGCTCAAGAGCTCGGATGGGCCGAACATATTTCGCCCACGCTTTCCATTACGCTGCCGATATTTCAGTGATCGCATCACCCGGCAGGAGAACAGACTTTGGCATGCCGGTGCCCCGGGCTCCCATCGCTTGACGGTGGCCCTCGGCCACGGGGCTGCTGCTGCAGTCGGCTGGCGGAGTCTCGCCGTGGAGACATAGTGGCTAGACAGATCTGATGTGATGATACAACGGGTGAGAATAAGGGTAGGTGCCATCTTCACTGGAGATCGATAGTCGTTCTGCGAAGGTCGCCAATTTGAGTTCACGTCGGGGTCCATCTACTCTACCACCCGGATCCAGGTCATGTCGTAGGGATTTTGGAAGGCCCAGGTATGGTTCATCATGCGCAGAGCTGAACCCGAGTCGAATAAACATACTGCTGGCTGGTTTTCCTTAATCGAATAAGGGAGCACCGGCCCTTTCGAGTCAGCGGACATCTAAGTTGCCCGTAGACGGTGGGATCGGGGCGAGGGTAGGGCGTTGATCCTCAGCTCATGCAACATGCAAGCTATTTGCTCTGTTTACGCTTAAAACATGCTTATTAACCTAATCGTGTTGAAAAGATTGCTCTTTTCTTCTTTTTCGCAAACTATTTCTCGGGATCTCGGACAATACCTCAAGTCACTCTCAGCCACAGCTCTTCGTACTCTCCCGCAGCCACCCTGTATGAGCTGTCTCTATATAAAATAAACTTCATCGAAAACGCATCCTCTAAAACAAGTGGTAATCGAGTCTTAACGAGCATTCGATGGCCACGCACAGCATGCACTGTGCCGGGCATCACACTGAGGGTGCTCGATTTGTCGCGCATGATTCGCTGGGATCGATAAGCGTCCACAATTGATCTTGACTTGCCGCCGCCAGTGCCGTAACCAGGCATGAAATACCACATTAATCCTTCGGATGACTCAGTCATGCCGGAGCCGCCGTATAATGCCAGCCAGCCGAAGCCAAGGCGCCGGCCAACATCTGGTCAAGGCCCCGGGCGAAACCGGCATGACTTCAATCGGACAGGGTCCCCGAAAGATATTGAGTCCGTATGCCGACAGCTGCTTGAAAGGAAAAGGCTCCATACAGAGCCAGGCACGACACACTCACAATCCGCCGATGCTGAGGCGCATGTCGGCCACGGTGGCTCCACTGATGCGCCTGGGGTAGTCCCTATACACCGAGAGGCTTATCAAGACCAAACTGTCGGGCGACACTCGGTTATGGACGAAGGTGCTGTAAAGTCACGCGCGCGGTAGGCGCGCAAGCGCCTATCTTCTTTTCCCCAGTAAAATAGAAAGATGTTAGCTTGAAAAGATGATGCATGATTTTTTGAAAATTTTCTTTTGAAATCCTCTTTTTTTTTTGAAATTTTTTTGAATTTGAAAGTAAATGCATCACATAAGCTACTATAAACACAAAAATCTCCAACAAGCTAGAGAGCCATGATGGATGGAGCCAACCTTGACTTTTTTCTGAAGCGGCCAAACATTTAACGAAAGTGTGCAAAAATCATTAACAAATGATTTTACCGGCCGACGGAAAGCTTGACCTCAAAAGCTTTTTTTTTTAAAATACGATACTGTGGCGTGGGACACAATTGGTCTCGACTCGTTAGAAAGTATGTTTAATTGCTTCCACCAATAATAGTCATCATTTTTTTTTGAAAAGCTTATTTCATCTTCGCCGGAAAGACGCTGCTGGAAATCCATTGATGAAATTCGATTTTGCGCTTGAAAATCAAATAAAGCCGACGGAGCCGCCATCGCCGCTTTTACGAAAGGGGCCAAAATCAGGTCACCCGAGATTTGGGTTCGGAGGTCGCATGCCGGAAGGACGCTAGTGCGAACTCGAATGCCTCGTAAAAATGAGTCTTCCAAGTTAAAAATCATTTGTGTGTGTGTGTGTGTTTTGGCCAAAATAAGTTGAAATCCCTCAGAAAGTAAAAATTGGGAATTCCTTATTAGACTTTAGACAGATCTCATGATTTTTAGTGATTTTTGGGTTGAGTTTGAGGTACTCAAAAGATTTTGAAGTTGAAAACATCTTCTGCCAGAATGAAAAGGCAGTGGACACTTGATTTTGAAATGGATTTAAAGGGCTTCAAAACTTCATAATCTGAGAAAAATCAGAGAAAGAAAGTTGTTTCCAGACACCTTAAATAAGATTTCAGAAAAGAAGTTTTCATTTTTATAGAAGATTTGAGGATCCAAAAGCTTCTGGAAAGCTCAGATAAAAGGAGATCTGGACTCCCAGAGAGCTGGTGATCTGACCCTCAAAGCAAAAATTTTAAAAGGGAGTTTTACTCACCAAAAAATAAAGTGTGGATGTCTGGAAAGCTCTGATGCTGGGTTGTGTTTTGTAGTCAACACCAAATTCCAAGTTTATTTGCAGGTCCAAAAATTAGAATATTGGACTCAGTTCCACTGTTAAGCTGGATTACAACTTTTCTGAAGAAAACATGATTTGGCATCCATGCCTGTCCCCATTTCCCTAGGTTATGACAGTGATCACTTCGATATTTTAGTGGTGAATCAACTATATCAAACCAGCCCTGGGGTACATTAGTTAAGCACTTCATTTGCTTGGGGAAGGGGAATTTTATCATTTGGAAAATGAGATTTGATGTATGAAAATGAAAGTTTTAGGATTTTGAAAATGTGTTTTCTTTGCAAGAAGTAAAGAATGCTTTGAAAATAATGTTGATCTGTTATCATCCATGGAGATGAACTTCCATGGTGATCTTCTTGGATCTAGCACAAGAAGATGAATAAACTACATTTTTTGTAGCGCTTGAAAATGCATGCGCGAAGAGTTTAGGTGTGAGCACTGTCACTTCTGTGTGCTTTTTGAGTTTTTGGCTTGAATGTAAGAGCAGCTTGAGGCTTCGAATACAGAGCGTACTGAGTGAGTGTGATTTTTGGTTGAATAGTTGAGAAAGGCACGTTCTTCCTATGCCTCGATGCAGCTCGTAGTCATAGCCATTCTTCATTTTCCTCGAGATCAAGGCCCACTAAAAATTGTCAGCATCACACCCTGTAATCGCCTCAGCCAGTCAGCCGTCAGCTGTGGACAGCAGGAATATTTTCAAAAATCAAATTAAACACTAGCACCAGCCAGCTTGCTTGGTTCTCTTTAATTTTCTTTCGCTTTGTCTCCTTCTTGGCCTATCTCAAATAATGCCCGTCTCTACTTGCTTGAGCTGTTAGAATGTTAGGAACAGTTAAACTTTCGCTAATATTCTAACGAAAATTAACAAGCTCAACTGGGAGCACTTACACTGAATAAAATTAAAGCCTAATGAGAATCTATTTAGAGTTCAAGACATTTTTCTAATATAACTATCTCGGGCCAGCACAGATTTTCTAATGCACCGCTTAACATTGGTCGTAACGCCAGTTCCTAAACCCTGTGTCTTGACCCCAAATTTAAACCTATATTCTATATTCTATATCCTATACCCTATACCTATATTCTATACTTACAGCAATATAACATATACAAGATAATATATATTACTAGTATATGAGCTCGTGTCCGTGATCATGGTGTTTTTCAAATTAATTTTTTTTTTAATTTAAAAATAAAAATCGGGGCTATTTAATTAATTTAGTAAACCTCTTCAAAGCCACTTTCAAACCCAAATCTTGCCCAAACTAAAGCCTTGTTATCAATTTTGGGAAATGCATACAGGGCAAAATGGTTTTCCTGACCTGAAACATGAATCGTTCACTGAGGGGTTTATATTTGAGTACTATAGATATCTTATACTCTATACCATATACTTATGTTCTTATACCATACCCTGCCACCATGGCTCCTTATGCCCATATCTCATACTCTACACTATACCCCATACCATACTCCTTATGTTTATGCCTCTATACACCTATGGGTCTATATCCTATACTTACATTCTGCTATACCATGGTTAGTTTTCTTACATCCTATATAGGTATATGCAATGGTATACCCTAAAGTATATGGTATACTCCCATAAAGATATGTATTTAGTGGTATAAGGTATGTGGCAATAGTAAGTATACGGTATAGAGATAAATCTCCTATGTATGCAGTATGTATGTGGGTATATGTATGGCATAAGTGGCATATGGTATAAGATATAAATCCTATGCAGTGGCATGCATAAGGTATATGCATAGTGGCATAGTAGAATTACATGTGGCATAAAAAGGTATAGGCATGGTATATACGGCATGGGTGGTATATACCTCATATGGTATAGTAAGTATAAGGTAGCATAGGCATAATGGGTAGTATACCCTATGCAGTATAGTGGTGTTAATTTTGAAGATACGGTATAATATAGTAGAAACATATATATTGAAAGCATATGTGGCATGGGTATACCCTATAGGTATAGCATAGTAAGGTTGGTATATATACTCTATGGGTGGCATGTAGATACCCCATAGGCATAGAACAGGTATATACGTAGTTGGTGGTGCTGGTTCTTCATGCAGGCATGTGTGGTATACCCCATAGATTATAAGGTATGTGGTAAGGTGTGTTAGAGAGCAGGTATACCCTAGTACAGGCATACCCCATAGTAGGCAGAGCATATTTAGTGTGGTAGGGTATACTCTATAAGTATAAGGTTAGGAATAGCATGATTACAGGGTATACCTTATGGGTATAGGGTGCAGTATAAGGTATATCGTGGGTATACCCTATACCCTATACTTATAGGGTATACTCCTATAATCTCTATACCCATGCCCTATACCTTATACCCTATACTCACCTTATACTTTATAAGTATTATTAATATTTTAAAAGTATAATTATTTTTTTAATTTATTTTTGAATTGAGATAAATATTTTTAGACATTTTAAAGGAAAGTTTTTTTAAAAATTATATTAAATAAGTTAGAAATTAACCAAATATTTCTATCAATTATTACTTAGGTATACATATTTTAGAAGTTTAAATTATTAAATTAAAGAATATTATTATTGTTAATAACATTATTATTAATTATATAATAATAATTATTAATATATTCAATTATTTAATTGAATAATTAATAATAAAAGTATATAATATAAAAAATTTACTTTTTTGATATTATGTATTATTACTAGTTATTATTAATATTATTATTAAGTATTATTTTTTAAAATTTATTTTGAATTGAGATAAATATTTTGCACTTTTTTGGTAGCGAAGCTCTTTATTAGGCATAATTAATTATTAGTACTATTATTAATATTAATTACCAATATTAATAATTCATTAATAAATATTGATAATAAAATATTTATTGATATTAGGCATAATTTTATTTTATAGTTTTGGTTAGCAGCATTATTGGCATTATTAATAGCCAGCATCATTATTAGTATTATTATTAAGTATTATTACTAATAATTAAAAAAAGTATATAATATCAAAAAGTAAAATATTTTTATATTATATACTTTTTTTTTAATTATTAGTAATAATTTACTTAATAATAATAACTAATAATGATGCCATTATTAATAATACTTAATAATAATACTAATAATTTAAACTATAAAATAAAATTATGCCTAATATAAATAATATTTATTATCAATAATATTTATGCTAATGAATTATTAATATTAATTAATTAATATTAATAATAGTACTAATAATTAATTATGCCTAATAAATTTTTAAAAACTTCCTTTGCAAAAAAAGTCTAAAATATTTATCTCAATTCAAAAATAAATTTTTAAAAATAATACTTAATAATAATATTAATAATAACTAGTAATAATACATAATATCAAAAAAGTAAATGTTTTTATATTATATACTTTTAATGTTAATTAATCAATTAAATAATTGTATATATTAATAATTATTATTATATAATTAATAATAATAATGTTATTAATTAATAATAATATTCTTTAATTTAATAATTTAAACTTCTAAGAAATATTAATAATACCTAAGTAATAATTACACATAGAAATATTTAGTTAATTTCTAACTTATTTAATATAATTTTTTTAAAAAACTTCCTTACAAAAAAATGTCTAAAATATTTATCTCAATTCAAAAATAAATTAAAAAAAATAATTATACTTTTAAAATATTAATAATACTTATAGTGGTATACAGGTAAGTGTGATAGCGTATAAAAGATAGCGTATGCAGATAAGTGTGCATAAGGTATGTGCATAGTGGTATACCCTATATGGTATAGGTATAGTGATAATTTCTATACCCTATGTGGTATACTCCTATACCTTATACCCTATACCCTATAAGGTATACCCTATATCATATGCCCTATTCCCTATACCTTATACCCTATAAAGTGGTATACCCTATACCATACGCCCTACGCCCTATACTCTTATAAACCTCTATGTACCCTCTATAGGGTATACTCCTATTGCCACTCCTATGTGGTTTACTCCTATACCATATGCCCTATGCCTCTATACCTTATATCCTATATGTAGTATACCCTATACCCTATGTGGTATACCTGCTATACCATACGCCTCTATACCTTACACTCCTATACCCTATGTGGTATATCCTATACCCTATAGGTATACCCTATACCATATGCCCTATGCTTTCCTATACTCCCATATAGGTATACCCTATACCATACTGCTCTATGCCCCATATACCTATACCTTATACCATATAGCCCTATAGGTATACTCCTATACCCTATGTAGGTATACCCTCCTATACCATAGCGCCTCTTACAGTGC
The DNA here is from genome assembly GCA_022495995.1 of Adenophora triphylla var. japonica. Lineage (NCBI taxonomy): Eukaryota > Viridiplantae > Streptophyta > Magnoliopsida > Asterales > Campanulaceae > Adenophora > Adenophora triphylla. The sequence goes on from JAFEMH010007222.1 coordinate 8,092, forward strand.
CCCATGCCTCTATACCTTATAAACCCTATACCCTATAGGGTATAACCCTATACTCATATGCCCTACGCCTCTATACCCTTATATCTCCTATACCCTATATGGTAAGTACTCCTATACCCTATACCTTATACTCCTATACCCTATACCCTATAGGTATATCCTATACCATATGCCCTATTGCCTCTATACTCTTATACTTATATTCTCTATACCCTATACCCTATATGGTATACTCCTATACCATAACGTTAAATCATGCCCTATACCTTATACTCCTAAACCCTATAGTCCTATAGGTATACCCTATACTTTTGTATACCTTCTTATACCCTATATCCTATGTAGATATAAATGGTATAGTAAACAGTATGTGGTATAAGGTATAGGTATAGTGGTATAGGATATAAAGTTATGGGGTTATGTGGTAGGGCATGTATATGTGGTATAGGTATAGTGGTATATTGTATAGGCATAGGTATAGGCCAGATAGGTAGCTGTATAGGCATAAAGCTGTATATGTAGTGCTATGTGGTATAGCAGGTACAGGTATATGGTATAGTATTGGTATATGGTATAGGTATAAGATATCTATAGTATAAATTAAACCCTCCGTAAATCATGCCTCTATGAACAAACTGGGCTCAAGGGTTTTTCCCCTATTTTCGCCCTCACTATTTAATCTGTTTCCCTATTTTGCCCTTAATTTGTGCTAAGACTTTGGATTTGGGCTAAGACTTTGGGTTTGGGCTAAGAGTGGGCTTTCTTAGGGGCTTACTTAAATTAATTAAGTAACTGATTTTCGATTTTTTTTATTTTTTTTTTAAATTAAAAAAATTAATTTTGAAAAAAAAAAAAAAAAACACCCGGCCTCGGACACTAGCATAGCGATTTTAAGATATAGTGGATGGTATGACCGTATATGGTATATTGTATAGGGTATAGGATATCAAAAGTGGTATAGGGTATAGGGTATAGGATATAGGATAATAGGATATAGGTCTCTAGTGTGCTTTGTGGCTTAAAGGATTTATGGTATTAGTGGTTTTCGCAAATCATTAGTAATTTAGCCGTTACATTAGAAAAATCTAATGTAACGCCTTTGAGATCAAAGCCCGTTGCATTAAGAAAAATGTGCCGTTACATTAGCTCGTCGTTGCATTAGACTCGTTACATTAGTGTAAGTGCTCCAATTTGAGCTTGTTAATATTTTCGTTAGAATATTAACGAAAAGTTATAACATTTCTAACAATTCCTAACAATTCCTAACATTTCTAACCAAGCAAGGGTAGATTAGGCATTGCCATTTAAGGATAAACCAAGGAAAGGAATCCTAAAAAGCAAAACAAATGGTAAAGAAAACCAAAAATAGAAACCGCCGAACAAAACTCGGCCGCTCTAATTTGAATTTTAAAAAAAATATTCCTGTGTCCAAAGCCGCGAAGCGTAATTAATGAACAAAGGCACGCTAAGGACATTCTCATCCGCGCGGACATGATTGCAATTTTCAGAGGGCTATAAATTGAGGCCTTCAGCCTCGTAAATAAGGAGCCACAAAACATTTTCAGAATCGCATCTTGGCGAAAATAGGGGAGAAAACAAAGTGAGAATTCTCTAGAATTGTCACCTTTTTCTCAACTATTCAACCAAAATCACACTCACTCAAACACTCTCATATTCAAGCCTCAAACACTCACACATTCAAGCTTCAAAACACCAAAACACAAAGAAGATTGGTAAACCCTCCTTCTCCTTACCCTAAACTCCTTCATGCATGCATTTTCAAACTACCAAAATGTAGTTTGTTCATTTTCTTGTCTTAGATCCAAGAAGATCACCATGGAAGTTCATCTCCATGGTTGATCTTCTACAAGGATCAACATTCTTTTCAAAGTGTTCTTACTTACTTGCAAATGAAAACACATTTTCAAAACCCTAAAACTCATTTTCATACATCAAATCTTCATTTTCAAAGGATAAAATTCCCCTTCCCAAGCAAATGAAATGCTTAAGTCCTAATGTACCCTAAGGATGGTTTGATATAGTTGATTCACCACTAAAATGTCAAGTGATCACTAATCAAAACCTAGGGAAATGGGGACAAGCATGGATGCCAAAACCCCTTTTTAATCATGTTTTTCTTCTTAAGAAGAAGTTGCTGTCCAGTAGCAATTTTCTAAGACCCCAGTCCATGGTCTAATATTTTGTACACAGATAAACTTGGAATTTGGTGTTGACTACAAAACACTTTTTGTAGCCAACATCCAGAGCTTTCCAGACATATTTTTACTTTATTTTTTACGTGAGTAAAACTCCACTTTTAAAATTTTCTTTTGAAGGTCAGATCACCAGTCTCTGGAAGTCCAGATCTCATATCTGAGATTTCCAGAAGGTTTTTGATCCTCAAATCTTCTTCAAAATGGAAAATTCTTTCACAAAAATCTTATTTAAGGTGTCTGGAACAACTTTCATTCTCTGATTTTTCTCAGATTATGAAGTTTTAAAGCTCTTAAATCCATTTCAAAATCAAGTGTCCACTGCCTTTTTCATTCTGGCAGAAGTGGTTTTCAACTTCCAAAAATCTTTTGAGTACCAAAACTCAACCCAAAAATCACACCAAAAATCATGGGATCTTTCCAAAGTCTAATAAAGAATTCTCAATTTTTACTTTTCTCATTTTCAACTTATTTTGGCCAAAATAACACACACACACACACACACACACAAATGATTTTTATGCTTGGAAGACTCGTTTTACGAGGCATTCCGGGTGCACACTAACGTCCTTCCCGGCATGTAACGTGACCTCCGAACCCAAATCTCTTATTTCGGGCATTTTTCAAAGTTTTGGCCCTTAAAACAAAAATGGCGTGGCGACTCCGTCTTTTCCCGGTTTTATTTGATTTTCAAAGAAACGCAAAATCGAATTTTCCCGCGAAATTGAAATTTCAACATCATCACAGTGGCGACTCCGCTAGGGACGAATAAGCTTTTTCTAAAAAAAAATGATATTTGGTATATTGGTGGAAACCATTAAACTTCCCGTTATCGCCTCCTAACACGAGTCGGGGATAAATTGTGGTTTAACAATCCCACGTACCGGTATCATTGTTTTAAATGAAAAGCTTTTGAGGGTCAAGGTTCCGTCCCGACATTTGAAATCATTTGTGGTGTGTGTTGATTTTTGCACATTTTCGTGTTGTTTCGGCCGCTCGAAAAAGTCAAAATTTTGACCGTTGGAATCATGTCTCTAACTCGTTGGAATTTTTGTGTTTATGTGCTTATGTGTGCATTTACTTTCAAAAAAAAGTTCAAAAAAAAAGAATTTCAAAAAAAAAGAGGATTTTTCAAAAGAAAATTTTCAAAAAAAATCATGCATCATTCTTTTCAAGACACATGAAAAATTTCTATTTTACTCGTAAAAGAAGATAGATCGTTTGCACACTACGCGCACGTGACCTTACACCGCACACTACGTCCCTAACCCGGGAAATCCTGTCGCGCCCGTTTGGTCTTATTACGCCTCTCGGTGCAAGCACAGACTACCCAAACATCCTACGGAGCCTCGTGTCGACTCATGCACTTGTCCGTGACACACTTTGTCCGAGACCCGCTGGTTTTTAGTCCGGTCTCGTGTCATGCCCCGTCTCGTGTATAGACCTTTCCTTTCAAGCCTTTGTCGGCATACCAAGTCAATATCTTTCGGGACCCTAATCGCCTGAAGTTTTGCCGGTTTTTCGCCGCGGACTTTGACCAAGATATTGACCGCGCCTTGACTTCGACTCCGGGACTCGGCACAAATTATACACCGACTCCCAAAGATGACACCGAGTCATCAAGGATTAATGATTATTCCATGCCTAATTACGGCCTAACCGACGACAAGTCAAGATCAATTGTGGACGCTTATCAATCCAAATCATGCCGACTTTTCGTCGAGCCCCTGACATGATCTTGACTTTGACGTCATCTTTGTCCGTAATTTACATCGAATGCTCGTTAAGACTCGATTACCCGCCGTACTTTAGGATCGTTTTTCTTTCGGTCGGTGGGACCCGCTTGCCCTATAGGACCCTCGCCCGGGCCGGCCCACCCCGGGAGGTCGAAATACAGTGGAATACGAGGGGCTTATGACGTAGTGACGGGGCCCACCGATCCAGATCCAGTAGTTTGCGAAAAGAAGAGCAATCTTTTCCAACCGATTAGGTTAATAAAGCATGTTTTAAGTAAACAAGAACAAATAACTGCATGTTGCATGAGCCCAAAGTCCAAACACCTACCCTCCTTCAATCCCTAAATCTCTGAACCTTCGTGTCTTTTCCCCCGCAACTCCTCACAAAGGTTGGTTCCTGACATCGGGTCACCGCTTTGATCGCTGGGAAGAGTCAAGCGCGTCATCGCCTTCACCGTTTGTTCCGACTCCGGGTTTCGTAATGTCTCGCATCGCCGGTAATGACATGAACCATACCACTCCGTCTTCCAAAATCCCTCGCATGCACCAGCATTGGATCCAGCTTGGTAGAACAAATGAGACTTCGACATGAGGCTCAAATTGACGACCTTCCGGGGTCGCCGCAAGTCATGGTTTGACTATCGCCCCAATTCCGATGGCACTTTTACCGCAAAGAAGGAAGAAGGTTCTCCTCCCATTCTTAATCACCCCGGGTATATCAAGATGCCACCACAAGATTCCTATGTTTCCACCGCCGGACTCCCGCCCGTCGACTTACAGGGCAACCGGCCCCCAAACAAAGAATTCAAAGGGCCACCATTCCAAAAGCAATGTGGACGAAAGAGTTCGGACATACCGTCCGTTGTCCCCTCTCGTAGTGATACCGATCCCGCAAATATCGCACGGGCAATGAAGACTGGAATCAGTGGAGGAAATATGGTCGCCCATCAAAGCTCTTGAGGAACGCTGCAACAAACAAAGAAGCTCGGGATTGAAGAGGCCACACGCCACTTCGGGACATTAGCAATCTCCCAACCGACCGGGGCTCCCCGAAGGACAAACATGTGCCTATTCCCCCGGCTCTTAATACCTCTCATTACCCTAAGCAGAGTCCAACCATTCGCTTCCCGATGAGCCCAACAACAGATCTCCCTGACCAGCTCAACTCAAAGTCATTCCAAAGACCGCCAACATGAGGTCCCAAATCCACCACCACCCGTAGAACACATTTGGTGGGATATCTCGTGATCGCCCGATCGCCTTTAAAGGGACTATCAAGACTGGATACACGAGGACCGCCCTCCTAAGAAGAAGAAAATTTCCTCCCAAAGAAAATTGAAAGAGAGGTTCGAGGATTGTGATACCAAGCAGTGGGTACGCTCTGGGAGCCATCTCGGGGATTTGATTACTATGTACTCTACTCCAAATGCCTTTCCCAAAGCAAACAAAGGGGTAGAAAAGCCGAAAAGCCTTGCACAACGATAGAGTTGAGACCTTTGGACACCGTAATACCGTAGATCCGGGTAATTTTACCGCCAATCGAAATCTATCCCTCTACCTGATCAGCCAAGATTCAGCTTGTCCAGCCTCCCGAGTGCATACCGACAAAGAAAGACCAACGCCAGCTGGGCGCTCCCACTCAATCAACATGCTGACTGGGGATGGCAACCGCCACAAACGGCCTCAATATAACCCAGGGGCTACAGCAAAGGTACTACCTCGCAAGAAAAAGGCACGAAGTGATTGGCTTGATGACTCTCTGTCTCCAGACAAGGACCAAATTTATGATCCCCGCCTATATGGTAGCATGATCACCTTCTGCGACGAAGATCTGCCAAGAAATGTCTCCAAACACAATGAAGCCTCAGACATCACTATTCGGCTCAACACCGTATCACTCCCTGGGGTATTGGTGGACAATGGATCAGCCGTTAACGTCCTTCCCTCAAAGATGATGCGGGCCCTACGCATCAATGAAAGGCACATGATCCCATCTACCCTGGCCAATCAAGGCATATGATGGCACGTCTCATCCCATCTTGGGGACGGTGGTTCTGGAACTCTGGTACGAAACCCAAATGGTTCCAGCAAAATTCCATGTAATAGACATCCCATCTGAATTCACAGCTCTGCTGGGGCGCCCTTGGTTACACCACATGAAAGCCATAGCCTCCACTCTCCATCAATGTGTCAAGTTCATTAACCGGCAGGGGGACCTTGAAGTCATTAGGGGCGACAGTTTCCTCATAGGGAACGAAGCCGAGACCGTCACCAAGCATGCTCTTAGCCAGACACCGGGGCTACCTCCTCCAAATTGACCAAGGGACTATCGGGGCAAGTCTCATCAGAATCCCCCAGAATCCGGTGATGCCAACTATGTCAACGAACTCAAGCGGGCAGACCCTGAAGCAGTTCGATTCATCAAGATCAATTGCCATTTCCAACATTTGGAGGAAGAGTGGAAAGAACACTGAACACCGCCATGGTACGAGCTCACAAACCTCCAGTCTCCAATCAGAGATTTGTCAGCATTCTTCGCACTGCTTCTCTGGCCTCGCCAAGCGAAGAGATTTTCATGATAAAAGTCGACAAGTACCGACAGACTCGACTCGAATGTATGAACATCGTATGGGACGTCCTCCTCGAAGAACTGCCCGCTAAGCCTTTCCGCTCAAGCATGGGGCATGAGATTTTTCCAGCAGCACACCGAGACGCAATACGTCCTTACATCTGGATTGAGCGGTCAGATTGTGACGAGTTAGAATTCCCTCAATTGAGGATGCGGCAGATCCGCAAGAAGATCCCTACCTTCATATGCTCTGGCCAGTTGCCGACACAATTGATCCCGGGTTCGCAGGAAGAGATGATAGCCATGATTGAGGAAGAAGCACAGAAACAAGATAACCCCCGAGTCATGAGGCCACTGACAACGATGCCATTAAGGAATTGGGAAACTCTCTCAGGCCCGTCCGCGACCAAAGAAGAAATGATCACCAAGCTTGGATTGGTCCCCCGTCCCTTTGTGTCAACCTTTGTAAAGTCCTCCGAGTCTCTCATTGTTGAGTTTGAGTCTTCCGAGTCGTCCGATGGCCTCACGCCTGAAGACCACGAAATTGTAGCCAATACTGTATTCCCTTTTATTCTCAATGAAATGACGAACCTTTCTGAGTATCCCTTGATTGCCACTTTAACTAATGATGAATTAACTAATAATCTAAAAACAGTTAATAATGATTCACTAGATGAAGAAGCAGACACATTAAATGAACAATATATCAAAGAAATCTTTAAGCAGGTTGTCCGGAAAGAGGAAAATCGAGCCCAAGCTGCCGAAGAGATTTTGACGAGTGTGAATTTGGGAACTGCGGAAGAGCCTAAAGAGACGCAGATTGGTAGTTTCTTCGAGGGGACTGAAAGGGATGCCCTAATTGAGCTGCTAAAAGAATTCGTGGATGTGTTTGCATGGTCCTATAAAGATATGCCAGGCCTCGATCCTTCCATAGTTGAGCACCGAATACCGCTCGACCCAGAAGTCAAGCCAGTAAAGCAGAAGCTAAGAAGAATTAAGCCCGAATGGTCCCTACAAGTGAAAGAAGAGATAGAAAAGATGCTCAGGGCAGGGTTCATCAGGGTCATTGAATATCCTACATGGCTTTCCAACATAGTAACGGTGACCAAGACCAACAAAAAGATCCGGTGCTGCGTAGACTTCAGAGGCTTGAACAAAGCCAGTCCAAAAGATGATTTCCCTCTGCCAAACATCGACATTCTGGTAGATTCCACGGCCAACCATGAAGTTAAATCCTTCGTCGACGGCTTTGCCGGTTACAACCAAATCAAAATGGCAGAAGAAGATCAAGCCAAGACAGCCTTCACAACCCCTTGGGGTACGTACTGCTACACGGTCATGCCGTTCGGACTAAAGAATGCTGGGGCTACGTACCAGAGGGCAGCTACAGCTTTGTTCCATGACATGATCCACAAATAAATTGAGGTCTATGTTGACGACATGATAATACACTCCAGAGGATCAGATGGCCAGCACTTTGTTGATTTGAGAAAATTCTTCGGCCGCCTCCGAGACCACAAAGATGAGACCGAATCCAGCCAAATGCACCTTCTGTAAGACGAGGCAAGGTGCTAGGATATATGGTGACAGAACGGGGAATTGAAGTAGACCGTCAAAAATCAAGGCGATAGTTGAAATGAAGCCACCCCTGACACCGACGTAAGTGAAATCCTTCATGGGAAGACTGCAATACATAAGCCGCTTTGTAAATCAGCTGACCTCGATCTGCGAGCCGATCTTCAAGTTGATGAAGAAAAATGCCTACACAAAATGGACTCCAGAATGCCAGCTCGCTTTTGAAAAGATCAAGGCGTACCTCGTGAATCCCCCGATTCTTTGCCCACCACATAAGTAAAAGCCGCTATTGCTATATCTAACTGTCACGAATACAGCAATTGGGGCTATACTAGCTCAAGATAAGAAAGATTCCAAGGTCAAAAACGCCATCTATTTCGTGAGCAGAAAGCTTCAGGGAAGCGAACTCAATTACTCTGCTTATGAAAAGACTTGCGCAGGTTTGGTCTGGGTAGTGGGAAAGCTGAAACACTACATGCAGTCTCACCCGATACATCTCGTCTCAAAGATAGACCCCATCAAATATCTGTTCGACAAGCCTTCCATCTCTATGAGGTTGGCAAAATGGTCATTCTTTTTGGCTGAATACGACATCACTTATGTTTCAAGAAAATCCGTAAAAGGACGGATAATGGCAGAACATTTGGCCGATTTTCCAAGTGATGAGTCCCGAGGACCTGAACCTCAATTTCCCGATGATGGAATCTTTGCTCTAGAAGGAGAAAATCGCTGGCAACTCTTCTTCGATGGGGCGTCAAACAAAAGGGGGAACGGAATAGGAATGCTTCTGGTCGATCCTACTGACGAACACACCCCCATGGAAGTAAGATTGAACTTCGAGGTCACCAATAACGCTTCTGAATATGAAGCTTGCATAGCTGGGTTGGAGGCTGCCCTTGAAAGAAATATCAAAGAGTTGGAAGTATACGGTGACTCTGCCCTCATCATCAATCAAATCTTCAATAAGTGGAAGACCGTGGACCCGGGTCTACAGAAATATCACAATTACATGGAAGAGCTAGTAACTCAATTCAAGGAAATCAGCTTTCATTACTTGCCCATAGATCGCAACAGATTCTCAGATGCCCTGGCAACACTAGCCTCCCTCGTTGAAATACCCGAAGGGAAGTCCGTCAAACCATTCAGAGTCGGAAGAAGAGAAAACCCCGCTTATTGCTTTGAAATCGAAGCGGAGGCCGAACCGGCCAGTGACCCCTGGTACACACAGATCTATCAATACCTGAAGAATGGCGAAGCTTCCTTCAAAAATGAAGATGGAGAATATAAAGAAGGAATCAAAGCAAAAAGCCTCTCAGCCCTGAAGCGACTCGCCTCCCACTATGTTCTTTTGGGAAACATGTTGTACAAGAAGCGTTATCAAGGCCCCCTCCTGCGATGTATCGGCGAACAAGAGGCTACGGAACTCATGAGAGAAATACATGGTGGTACCTGCGGTCCCCACATGAATGCTCGAGCCCTGATGCAAATCATACTAAGAATGGGATACTTCTGGATCTCCATGGAAACTGACTGTATCCAGTTCGTTAGGAGCTGCGACAAATGCCAGCGGTACTCAAATCTTAATCATTTGCCTCCTCACGAGTTATACTGCATGACAACCCCTTGGCCTTTCGTCACTTGGGGAATTGATGTCATAGGCAAAATCATATCATCAGGCAGCAACGGCCACGAATTCGTCCTGGTAGCAGTAGATTATTTCACAAAATGGGTTGAAGCCAAATCCTACAAGGTCCTCAACTCAAGGAAAGTAGCCCTCTTCATCAAAAAAAACATCATATGCAGATACGGGTTGCCGGCCGAAATTATCTCCGATAACGGATCCCACTTTGAAGGGGAATGCGACAGGCTGCTGGCAGAATTCAGAATAACCCGTCGCAAGTCATCTCCCTACAGGCCCCAAACCAACGGAGCCATCGAGGCAGCCAACAAGACTCTGGAAAATATCATCCGAAAAATGGATGTCCGAGGCAGAGATTGGCCCGAGAAGCTACACCTATCACTCTGGGGCTACAGAACATCCGTCAGAACGGCAACAGGGGAAACACCATTTGCTCTTACCTACGGAATGGAAGCCGTACTCCCAATCGAGTTAGAAATCCCCTCACTCCGTGTGCTGTTGGAAAGCCAGATCAATGAGGTCGAATGGCTCCAAAGTCGCCATGATGAATTGGCCCTGCTAGATGAACGACGATTAAAGGCCATGGAACATATCCGAGCATACCAAGGGAGAATGGCCAGAGCCTTCGACAAAAAAGTGAAGCATCGGGAGATTCGAGAAGGTGATCTCGTTTTGAAAGAGAAGCCCCCAGTCCGTATCAACCCGCTTGGCAAATGGGAGCCTGTCTGGGTCGGGCCATATGTCGTCCAAAAGATCTTCTCCGAAGGAGCCATGCAACTTGCAGACCTCGACGAAAATCCCTTTGTACACCCAGTGAATGGTGACAAGCTGCGCAGATACTACGCGTAAAACACTGAGTCAAAAAAAAAGAGAAACAAAAAAAAAGAAAAAAAGAGAGTGCTGAAAGAGTAATACCCAACTAGGTTGAAAACCCAAAAAAGGGCGGCCTAGGTAAAAAACAGGGTTGCACCAAAAAAAACAACAAAAAAACAAAAAAGGAAACAAAAAAAAAAGAAACAAAAAAACCCGGGTCAAACTACGGAGACCTGAGCCCTTTTATCCGAAGGGAACATAGGCAGCCGGAAAACGGTTCGGTCTAAAGCACAAATAAAAGTCATACTTCGACATCAATACACTGATCAGACCATGAAAGCATCTCGAAAAACTCTAAAGCAATTCACATATTCATTACAGTTGAAAACTTTTTGATGAGTCTAAGCCCGGTTCATTCCTACAACTGGCAACCTGCTAAAAGAAAACTAAGATACATAATCAAACTAATGTGTCTGCTACGACAAGAAAGGGATACTCGGAAAACTCAGAATCACTCCAAGCCGCTCGTACTGGCATCTCCCCTCTTCTTCCCCCTTCGGGTCTTCTTCCTCTCGAACAGAAAATGTCGGTCTTCCTCCTACCAAGCTCGTATAGGAACAGGATGTATCAAACCAGCCTCCGTCGTGGCCTTAGTAGCCCTAGCATCATCTCTCATCTCCCGTAGCCTAGCCGGTAGCATAGGAGCCCTCCTCTCCTGTCTCTTGACATAAGCCTCATAGCCAGTCACAACATCTCCGCTCCTGTCATGAGGGTTGGCCCTCGCCTCGGCCCTCCTCCTCTCCAAAACTGTCAGGTCCTCCGCACCCACAATGGCCTCACACCGTCTCAAAATAGCCATCTGAGTCTCCTCCAAATGCCTCTCATACCAATCCAGGTACCAAGTGGTCAAGAACACAGGTCTCGGACGCCTGAGGATAACCCGAGGAGGAAAGATGTCATACCTCCACACTCGGGAAAGAAATGGAAACACCGAAGGATCATCCATAGAAGCAGAAGCCACCACCCTGGTGGCTATATCATCAAAGTCCTCCAAAGGAACCTGCTCCAAACCGAACTGTCTCAGAACCAAAGCCGGAATGTAAAAGCTGGACTGAGAAAGCCCCGGAAGCATAACCACGGGAGATCCATCCTGAAGTACTCTCCGAGTCTCCACACGCCAATGAAGCACCGACCATCTGATATCTTCAGTCTGGCGACTAGCCATCCAACGCTCCCACGAGCCCTGATTGTCAAAATCTGCAGCAACCCCCCTCCTGGCAAATGTCCAAGGCTTGATCATATCATAAGTTTCCCGAAGAATCCCCAAGCGCTCCATCAGCCACAAAGTCAAGATAAACGGGCTGCCCCCGTGCATATACCATCTCCCGGTAGCCAGCCTGTCGAGAGCATGAAAAGTCTCTCCCAAGATCAAAGGTACAACGTCTCTGCCCAAGCGACAGTGAACGACTACATCTAGCAGAGCCCGATGACAGATCCCAAAAGAATAAACCATGAACAAGGTCCCGAACATGCAAAGTGCAAAGGCATCCCAATAGGCATCGTCAAGCAAGCCTAAGCCCCTAAATCTATCAGGGAGACCAGAAATGTTAAAATGATCGGGACCACAGATCATACCTTGTGCTTCCTCCGGGGAAAGATGAAGAAGGTTGTACAGCTTGTCAACAAAAGAGGCTCCTCCAGGCAAAGGAATTGCAATCTCCTCCACCTCAGGACCACCAAGCAAAGCCCGAAATTCTTCAACAGTCGGGACCATTTCATTGTAAGAGAAGCAAAAAACATGCCTTCTAGTGTCCCAAAATGAGGAAGAAGCTCTCAAAAGCTCATAATCCAGAATCAATTCCTTGAGAGACCACAAGCATCGTATCTTGTACCTTTCTTCAAAGAATGGCCTCCTCTCATGCATAATCTCCCGGCACCACTCTTTAAACTTGGTGAAGAATTTCATTTGAGAATTTTGGGATAATTTGGGTGGATTTTGCATGTTCACAATTCTCTCCATGGTTTTTTTTCCTTCTCCCCGAAATGGCTGTTTGAACTGGTGGTTGAAGAAGGTGTTTGAATTTGAAATAAAGGAAGACCAGATCTGAAGCAAAATTAAAGGACAAAGGTCGAAAGTCAGTCCTATCCGCGCGGACATAAATGCCATCACCAGAAAAAAATCTGCAACAGTCCAAACTGCTGCACCACGGAGGAATATTTTCATCCCGATTGCTCGAAACCTATGCAAAGCCTGCCCAAACAGTTCACATACCAAACACTCACACCCTTGCCAAAAAACCGGGGCTCATGCAACAATGCATTCATATAAAATTGCATTCATGATAGATAAAATAAAATAAAATCCTAAATTATTACATTCCAAAAAAAAAAAGAGAAAAAAAATGTGCATAAAATGTATCTGTCTGAATAAGTACAATCCCAGCCCCAGTCCCAGAAATCAATCTCAAAAGTCAGTCAGAATCCTCGGTGGCCGGTGCTTTCCCCCGACCCCTCTTGCGGCTCGGGCCAGCCTCCAGGGTAGCCATGAATGTCTCGAGCTCAGAATAATCGTCCTCATCTCCGGAAGAAGGCTCGTCAGGACCAACCGACACGCTCTGATACGGCAAACCAAGATCCGCAAAGAAGTCATATCCGAAGGTGAATGCGTCGGACTCCTGGACGTGTGAAGAAGACCCACCGTGATGCCAGACATGCCCCTGCCCATATGGATCCCCGAGAATGACGTGGTCCGAAGGCAGCACCACGCTAGGATCTATGAGAGGAGAAAGAGGAGTCTCGGAAGAACGCTCAGAAGGCTCAGGGGAAGTCTCCCGCTCGACAGGCACCGGCTGTGCTCGCCTCGCTCTAGCCTGAGGGGCTCCACAAGAAACCATCCTCCTAATGAATCTCTTAGCCCCAATCACCTGCTTCGTCAGCTTCTCCACGACCACCTCCGGAAACTGCACGGAAGTAAAAGCGTCAGAAATAATTGAGGCGAAAAATGATGACATGAAAGAAAGGAAAAGATAGAAGCAAAAAAAAAAAAGAGGTGGGAAGGAGAAGCCATACCTTCATACCCGGACGAGGCTAAAAAGCTCGTGGAAGCCGCTCAGGCTGAGGGATCTGCACCCTCAATCGGACCCCATCCTGGACATATGAAAAGTCCATCCGCGGGTACCGTACAATCCCTACCCCCTCTCGCTCAAGGACCTGGGGCATCCTTAACCTCCTCAAGATAAACACCGGATACTGCTCAATCGCCACGAATGCCGAGAAGTGCTGGCCACCCCGATAATCGCCCCAAGTCTCCGACCGCTCGCTCGAATGCATCATGTCGGCGGGAGGCTCCACTGGAGCCATCAAAGGCGAGTTCACGCCATGCTGACGCGTCACTCTCTCCCCCAGATAATACACATCGCAAGTCAAGCCCCTCAAAATCCTCCGCTGCACGGTCCATATCTCGGCACCCTTCAGCTGCTCCACATCGAAGCGGTCCCAGGGATAAAATATCATCCTCTCATCGGTCTCAGCCCTCGTCAAAGGCAGGCACTCCCTGTACTTAAGGGTCGTGTGCCCTTTAGAACATATCTTCTCCCGAGCATGCTTGCTCCAGGAGAGCATGGCCGGGTATGCCCCGAGGTACTCCGCCGGCTGCCGCCACATCGTGACGTGAAAGAACCTGCAGCCCATACCTGCGAAAGGGAAAAATCCCATCAATCCAGTGCAAAAAAAATGAGGAATACGTGCTTAAAGAAAAGAGAGAAAGCAAAAAGAAAGCTTGTACCTCCAGAGGAAACTCGAAGCATGTCAAAGAGCTAACAGCCTTCCGGCTATATCGATCCAAGGCAAAATAGAGCTCGCGCCCCCGCCTCTCCCAAGAGACCTCCCCGCCCATCTCCACATCCTCCAAACTCCTCAGCAAAGCAAACATCGCCGTCCCCTCGGCGTGTCCAAAAAGTGTGCTCAAAAAGGCAAACCACAAGAAAGCCCTGGCAACCTGCACCGCACCCACTCTCTCGTCCCCAGCCTCGTAATTCCCGATGGTCTCTACGATCTTCCCGTAGACCACGGCATACTCCATCCCCATCTCCTTTTTGGGAATGGGGGTAAAGCCCAGAAGATCCTGTAGGTCCCTGTCACTATAGCCATCCCTCCACTCAACGCTCCGTCCTTTAAAGGACAGGCCTGTGATCGCTGCGTAGTCGGAAGGTGTGACTGTGGCCTCCCCCTAGAAAAAATGGAATGTGTGGGTCGCGTCCTACCAATGCTGTGCCAAAGCAAAAATCAGGCCCTTGCTCTTGGAGAATTTGACCAACCCCCTCAGGCACTCGATAAACTCATACAGCCCGGTCCCAATGACGATCTGTCTCGGACTCATCAAAGCTCCTCGGCCCAAGACTGGAAGCCGGTCCCACAGGTCAACCACAGACTCCACTGATCCTCGAGTCTTCATCTTGTTCAGCTGCTGCGTCACAAAGCGATCTCCACCCTGCAATTAAAAAAAAAAAGAAAGAGTCAAAAAAAAAAAAAAAATTTGCATTCAAAAAAAATTGCATTCAAAAAAAAATTGCATTCAAAAAATTAGCATTCAAAAAAAATAGCATTCAAAAAAAAATAGCATTCAAAAAAAAAATTTTTGCATTCAAAAAAAAATTGCATTCAAAAAAAAAAAAAAGAGAAAGCATACACATGCATCATAGACATAAAATTTTGAAAAAAAATCGGGCAGCATAACGGCATACAATGGACTCAGCCCCATTTTTCTTGCACAGAGGAAAAGAGTTTTCAACAATCACCATTCATTCATTCATACATTCATACGAGGAGTTGACGGAAGTAAAAACTCCGTCCCATTTTCATAAAATAACATACATAAATAATTCTTTATCATTCAATCAAAGGGAACGAAAAATCCGTCCCATTTTCACAGAAAATCACATTCTCACAAAAAAAAATGCATTCATATCATTCATATCATCCACGTCACATTGCAAGAATCCTACATTCAACAAAAAGTCCATCCCGAATTTGGGCAAATCATCATCTCATATTTCAAAAAATAACAAAAAAAAAATGGCAAAATGCCCACTCTTTTCAAACACATTGCAACATGCAAATCATCAAAAATCCAATTTCAGTGTCAAAAAAAAAACATAATTTTTGAGATTTAAAATGCAATTTTCGAATTAAAAATTTTTTTTTTGCAAAATGCCCATTCTTTTTTCAAACAAAATGCACTACCCATATACACATTACAACATGCAAAGTATCAAAATCAAAATCCAAGCCCAAGAGCATCATAATTTTCGGATATTCAAAAAAAAAAATCAATCACAAAATCAATTTCAAGCAAGAAATCAACAAAAGAAGTGAAGAGATTCGAAGTATACCGTTCGGAGACTCGGATCAGTGGCCCAATGTTGCCACGCATTGGGGTATGGTTCCTCCGCAATCGATTGCGAAAGAGTATAATGCCTCCTCATTCGAACAAGCTCCAATCGCCTCTCCGCTACCGGGCCACGTCCTTGGCCTTGGATAGCAGCTTTCCCGTGTTCCATTGCTTGAAAAATCGAAGAAATCGGAAGATTTCGAAGCTTCCTAGGCCTTTAATGGCGGTTTTCTTCTTCTCCCTCGTCTCTCTCTCTCGAAAACTGGAAAAGGGTGAGGAAGGAGAAGAAAGGGCGTTGGCCCTCATTTAAAACCAGTCCAGGTCACGTTCTGATCCGCGCGGACGAAAAGGAAGGGTCAAAAAGACCCTTTTGCCCTTTAAAATTTCAGGACTCTGCAGTTCAGTCCTCAACTTAACAGGGTTAACCAAAGTTAACCAACGTTAACCCCCTCTTCAAAAGAGCTTCACGGCAGTCAAACGTAAGTCCGATTTCTCCGAGAAAGATAACGGAATCCCGTTTCTTTCATCAAAATCATCAACGGCAGTCAAACGTAAGTCCGATTTCTCCGAGAAAGATAACGGAATCCCGTTTCTTTCATCAAAATCATCAACGGCCAAACGTAAGTCCGATTTCTCCGAGAAAGATAACGGAATCCCATTTCTTTCATCAAAATCATCAAACGGCAGCCAAACGTAAGTCCGATTTCCCGAGAAAGATAACGGAATCCCGTTTCTTTCATCAAAATCATCAACACCAAACGTAAGTCCGATTTCCCCGAGAAAGATAACGGAATCCCGTTTCTTTCATCAAAATCATCAACGGCAGTCAAACGTAAGTCCGATTTCCCCGAGAAAGATAACGGAATCCCGTTTCTTTCATCAATATCATCAACGGCAGTCAAACGTAAGTCCGATTTCTCCGAGAAAGATAACGGAATCCCGTTTCTTTCATCAAAATCATCAAACGGCAGTCAAACGTAAGTCCGATTTCCCCGAGAAAGATAACGGAATCCCGTTTCTTTCATCAAAATCATCAACGGCAGTAAAATGTAAGTCCGATTTCTCCGAGAAAGATAACGGAATCCCGTTTCTTTCATCAAAATCATCAACGGCAGTAAAACGTAAGTCCGATTTCCCCGAAAAAGATAACGGAATCCCGTTTCTTTCATCAAAATCATCAACGGCAGTCAAACGTAAGTCCGATTTCTTCGAGAAAGATAACGAAATCCCGTTTCTTTCATCAAAATCATCAACGGCAGTAAAACGTAAGTCCGATTTCCCCAGAAAAAGCTAACGAAATCCCCAGCGAAGTCAACAAAATCCCGTTTCTTTCCTCACCGTCATCCCCGGCCGTAAAACGTAAGCCCAATTTTTCTCCAACGAAACCCCCAGTAGCGTTTCGAACTACGATTGGCTTGATTCCTCTTAAGGATACGTAGGTAGCCTACCATAGGTCCACCCACCCGACCAAAATGGTCACCCTCTCCTTCGGCAGCAGACGAATGAAGTCCACCGAAGGACCATCCATCCCAAACCATTAAGGGAAAACATTTCAAATCAAGGTCCGAGGCACCTAAAAAGCCATCATCATCAAGGTCCGAGGCACCTAAAATGCCATCATTATCCAGGTCCGAGGCACCTAAAACGCCATCTTCAAGGTCCGAGGCACCTAAAACGCCATCATCATCCAGGTCCGAGGCACCTAAAAAGCCATCATCTCCAAAGGTCTGAGGCACCTAAAATGCCATCTTCAAGGTCAGAGGCACCTAAAACGCCATCATTACTAGGTTGACACCTCAAAATAGTCATTCCAGGGTCAAAGACCCGAACTACGACTGGCTTGATTCCTCCTAAGGATACGTAGGTAGCCTATCATTAGGTTCAGCCACCAGACCAAAATGGTCATTCCTATCCCCAGCAGAGCGGATATACAATTTCAGCCACCAGACCAAAATGGTCATTCCTATCCCCAGCAGAGCGGATATACAATCTCAGCCACCAGACCAAAATGGTCATTCTTATCCCCAGCAGAGCGGATATACAATCTCAGCCACCAGACCAAAATGGTCATTCTTATCCCCAGCAGAGTTTCTCTCAAAGAATCGATCGTAACTCGCTCATCAAGGTTCGAGGCACCTAAAACGCTATCATCTCCATGGTCAAAGATCCGAACTACGCCTGGCTTGATTCCCATTCGGGATACGTAGGTAGCCTATCGCTAGGTCCAACCACTCGATCACTTGATCATCCTGTCAAATATGGAGCCTTACTCTTATCGACGACCCCGCTTCCTTCGAAAGCGCCGTCGCCGAGGGGCTACTGTAAGTGCTCCAATTTGAGTTGTTAGTATTTTCGTTAGAAAATTAACGAAAGTTTTAACATTCCTAACATTTCTAACAATTCCTAACATTTCTAACCAAGCAAGGGTAGATTAGGGATTGCCATTTTAAGATAAACCAAGGAAAAGAATCAAAAAAGCAAAAGAAATGGTCAAAAACCAAAAATAGAAGTCCGGAACAAAACTCGGCCGCCTAATTTGAATTTTTAAAAAAATATTCTGTGTGTCCAAAGCCTGCAGCTGTAATTAATGAACAGTGCACGCTAAGCTTCTCATTCGCGCGGACATAAATGGAATTTTCAGAGGGCTATAAATTGAGGCCTTCAGTCACAGAAATAAGGAGCCACAACACATTTTCACAACTGCACCTTGGCGAAAATAGGGAGAAAACAGTGAGAATTCTCTAGAATTGTCACCTTTTTCTCTTAATTATTTTCCCAAATCCCACTCACTCTCAAATTCAAACACTCACATATTCAAGCTTCATACACAAACACAAGGAAGATAGGTATAACATCCCTCTCCTTACCCTAAATCTCTCTCTTCCATGTATGCATTTTCAAACTCCAAAATGTAGTTTGTTCATTTTCTTGCCCTAGATCCAAGAAGATCACCATGGAAGTTCATCTCCATGGTTGATCTTCTACAAGGATCAACATTCTCTTCAAAGTGTTCTTACTTACTTGCAAATGCATTTTCAAAACCCTAAAAATCATTTTCATACATCAAATCTTCATTTTCAAAGGATAAAATTCCCCTTCCCAAGCAAATGAAATGCTTAAGTCCTAATGTACCCCAAGGATGGTTTGATATAGTTGATTCACCACTAAAATATTAAGTGATCACTAATCAAAACCTAGGGAAATGGGGACAAGCATGGATGCAAAACCCCCCTTAAAATCATGTTTTTCTTCTTAAGAAAGTTGCTGTCCAGTAGCAATTTTCTAAGACCTCTGTCCATGGTCTAATTTTTTGGACATACAGAAACTTGGAATTTGGTGTTGACTACAAAACACTTTTTGTAGCCAACATCCAGAGATTTCCAGAAATATTTTTATTTTATATTTTTCGTGAGTAAAACTCCCCTTTTCAAATTTTCTTTTAAAGGTCAGTTCATCAGTCTCTGGAAATCCAGATTCCACATCTTAGATTTCCAGAAAGTTTTGGTCCCTCAAATCATCTCCAAAATGGAAAATTCTTTTACAGAAATATTATTTAAGGTGTCTGGAACAACTTTCATTCTCTGAGTCTCCTCAGATTATGAAGTTTTAAAGCCCTTAAATCCATTTCAAAGTCAAGTGTCCACTGCCTTTTTCATTCTGGCAGAATTGGTTTTCAACTTCAAAAAATCCTTTGAGTCCCAAAACTCAACCCAAAAATCATACCAAAAATCATGGGATTCGTTCAAAGTCCAATAAAGATTTCCCAATTTTTACTTTTCTCAGTTTCAATTTTTTTTGGCCAAAGTAACACACACACACACACAAATGGTTTTTAATGCTTGGAAGACTCGTTTTACGAGGCAACCCGGGTGAACACTAACGTTCTTCCCGGCGTGTAACGTGACCTCCGAACCCAAATCTCTCATTTCGGGCATTTTTCAAAGTTTTGGCCCTTAAAACAAAAATGGCGTGGCGACTCCGTTTTTCCGGTTTTATTTGGTTTTCAAAGAAACGAAAAATCGAATTTTCTCCGCGAAATTGGAATTCAACATCGTTACACCTGGGTGACCGCATAGGTCGATGGTAAGGAAGTGGAGGCGTCCTGTGTGACCGCATAGGTCGATGGTAAGGACGTGGAGGCATCCTGGGTGACCGTATAGGTCGATGGTAAGGACGTGGAGGCGTCCTGGGTGACCGCATAGGTCGATGGTAAGGACGTGGAGGCATCCTGGGTGACCGCATAGGTCGATGTTAAGGACGTGGAGGCGTCCTGGGTGACCGTTAGGTCGATGGTAAGGACGTGGAGGCGTCCTGGGTGTGCAATCTTACTAGAAGATGGGTAATCTTACGAGAAGATCGGTTAATCTTACGAGAAGATGGGTAATCTTACGAGAAGATCGGTTAATCTTACGAGAAGATGGTTAATCTTACGAGAAGATGGGTAATCTTACGAGAAGATCGATTAATCTTACGAGAAGATGGGTAATCTTACGAGAAGATGGTTTGTGGTGTAGGAGGACGTGTCCCGTCCTAAGATGATGTGAGGGCATGGTGGTGCCCTAAGGATGTGGTGACCGCCGAGGTCGATTGCAAGGACATGGTGGTGTCTTGAGATGATGTTTTTGGGAGGTTTATACGGTCTTTCGGACCGAGTGGTTTAAAGCTTTCCGGGCTGGAGATAGTAGTTTGGCTGATTTATGCAGTCTCCCGGACTGAGTGATTTAAAGCCTTCCAGGCTGGAGATAGTGATGTGGGAGATTTATACGGTCTTTCGGACCGAGTGGTTTAAAGCCTTCCGGGCTGGATGTATGTCATGTATGAGGACTTGATTCGTCTTCTGACTGCGGTTTGCGGAGGCGTGGCTGCCTTGAGCTTTGATTGTGAGAGGTGTGAATGTCTCGTGTTTTGTCCGCTGGGGAAAGGTTGGACTTACGCTGACTGCCGTTGTTCATCTGCTGGGGATATTGTGGCCTTGTAGGGGCTTTTTCCGCTGAGAAGGTGACTTCGGGCTTACTTTGATGGCCGGTGGTTGATTCACTGTTTGGCGTTTTGGAGGTGTTTTGTGCCTTGAGATTTGTGCTTGGAGGTGCTGGCTCCTTTTGCGCTTGCTTTACCATTTACACTACCAGAAAAAGGTCATTTAGCGACGGAAATTTCCGCCGCTAAAATTATATTTCCGTCGCTAAAATAAATCACCGACGGAAAAATTCCGTCGGTGGTCCGCCGCTACTACCGTCAGCAGCGTTGCTCCGACGGGTCAATTTCCGCCGCTATTTTTCTTTTACCGACGGAAATTAATTCCGCCGGTGAATTAATAGTTTCAAATGACGGAAAATTCCGCCGCTATATTAATTTAATTTAATTAAATTTTCATTTCAATGCGGAAATTTCCGTCGGCGTAATAAAAATTAATTTAATTAAATTAATTTCGGGCCGAAATTTCCGTCGCCGTAATAAAATTTAAATTAAAATTAAATTATTTCAATGGCGGAATTTACCGTCGCCGAAATTATTTAATTTTAATTTAAATTTTATTACAATGACGGAAATTTCCGCCGCTAAATTAAAAATTAAATAAAAATTAAATGATTATAGCGGCGGAAATTCCGTCGCCGAAATTAATTTATTTAATTAATTTTAATTTCAAGATAATTTTCAATGACGGAAAATTCCGTCGCCGATTCCGAAATAAATTTAAAAAATAATTTAAAATATCAATAAAACCAAAATTTTTGTACCCGATATAACATTTCAATTTATAAAACTAAAACTATAAAAACTAAAATTCAAATATCAGCGTACCAAATAAAAACTAAATACCACCGTACCAAATCGGGAGGGGGAGGGAGAGGGGGAGGGGGAGGGAGAGGGGGAGAGGGGGAGGGGAGAGGGGGGAGGGGGGAGGGGGGAGAGGGGTGGAGCGGGGGGAGAGGCGGGGAGGGGCTCCCGCGGGTACCAAATGTCAAAAATGTTTACAAACAAGTATAAATTAATACAAAAATGTCTAAAAATGTCTAAAAATGTCCGCAATCAACCTGGGAGGCGGGAAATTACCCCGGGAGTCCCTGGGCCGAGATGAGCCATCAACCGCGCCAATTGTCTTTGAGTCTCGCATGCCGTCTCTCGAATCTCGCATGACGTCGATCGTTCTCCTCCCGCATCTGCCTCGAACCGCCAAAGCATCCATGCAGTTTTGCCCGCTCGCGTTTCTCCTCCTCCAACGCAGCCTCCAGAGTGTCGACCCTCGGATCATGAAACGTGGGCTGGACTACATTTCGCCGACGGCCGGTCGACGTCGACGGGCATTGCCGCCCGTAATCCCCCATCCCTAACACTCGGCTCCTCTCCTTGATGTCCCCGAGAGGTGACCTCCCGCCAAACATCGTGCACGAAGGGGACGGGCTCGCCGGGAGGCGTTCCTGGGAACAACGGCGGCTTGATATGCACTAAAATAAAACAAACAATTATAATCATATACACAATGTAAGGTACATAAATAAATTTACATATTCAAAATCAAGTCATTTAATGGTAGTTTACTTACAAAGGCAAGAGAGCATCGATCGTCAACCCATTGCGGAGGTTGATCGGCGCCGTAGAATTCCGAATATGGGTGCTAGCGTAAACATCCACAAAAGTGATATTCGGACCATACTCCCTTTCCTATAAATAAAATAAGCGAGATTATTACTTTGAAATTGTATATATAAATGCAACATTTAAACTGATTTAAAAGCATGCATACACTACATTTACACTAAAACTATGGATTTCATAGCATCAACATTGGCTCCCGCCTAACATATGTACATAAACCTATTTAAAAGCATCCATACACTACTACATTTAAATTAACATACATACCATGCGGTCGTGATGCTCGCGCGACCGTGAGCGTCCCCCAGATGCAACGCCGCCGACCCCGAGGAGCTCGCTTCTATTGGCCTTGGCCCTGTTCGGATATAGCCTGCCGCAGCGACCCCCAATATTCGCAAAATTGACCAAACACCTCATCGGTCATAAAAGTAGGACACAAGGGCTGTTGTCCACGCCGCGAGCCGAGCAAAGATAATAATTTTTCTTCGTGGTACCTATAAAAAATATGAATATCTTGTAAACATATAATGATGACATTATAAAATTAAAAGAGTATAATCATTGTTAATTAAAACTAATTAAGGATAGATAAATATGTTACAAATAAAATCCTTAAATAGCTTGTGAGCCTCGCTCATCGTAAACAAATCTAGCCGTCGCATCGCCGATCTCCGGCGCCCAATAATATTTAGCCTACAACATATAATGATAACATTACAAAACTAAAAGAGTACAATCATTATTAATTATAACATTTTAATAACAAACTAACATTTAAGTTTTAAATAAAAACCATTAACACATTACCTTAAACTCATCCCACGCATCGTCCTTCGCTCTCTGTGGCAATTTTTTTCCAGTTGGGCCAAAACTCGGTCATTTTTCGAGACCGCCGGTTGCCCGATCTTAGTCCCCGGGGTGGGGTATCCACCTACAAACCTCGCCAAGTATATTTATACAATAACATTTTAACTTAAATAATGAATTATATATAAAGCAAAAAGGAACCAACTTATATCAAATTAATGAAGAGTTACTTACTAGTCATAAAGTGATGATATCCTGACCAATATCCTCCCCTCAGAATCGACGTCCGAGTATCGGCCCCGCAGGTGGAGCTAGTACTACCGCGTGAGGGGTCGACATCATCGCTACCGGATCGGGACGGCCATGCGTCCCCAAGAATCAATGTGTAAATAGGCTTAGTACTCTTCTTACCCTTGCCCTTTCTACTAGAACTCATACCGTATTACAAAGAAAATATTAAAATATACAACTTTAACAATAGGAAACAATATATTCACAATACATCTAAAACTTTAAAGTTCTAATAATCTAAAGCATTCACAATACATATAAAACTTTAAACTATTAATAATATAAAGCATTCACAATACATATAAAACTTTAAAGTTCTAATAATCTAAAGCATTCACAATATATATAAAACGACGGATATTAAAAATAATCTAAAGCATTCACAATACATATGAAACTTTAAAGTTCTAATAATCTAAAGCATTCACAATACATATAAAACTTTAAAGTTCTAATAATCTAAAGCATTCACAATACAATTTTAAACTTTAAACTATTATTAATCTTCGTCCCCATCATCATCACTGACTCTCGAATTACTACAAAACTCGAGTTCTTCATCTTCGTCTTCGGACTCGATGAATCAAACTCTGGTTCCTCTTCCTCTTCCTCTTCCTCTTCTTCCTCTTCCTCTTCCTCTTCCTCTTCCTCTCGATTCATCAATATCAATGTGCGCGAGATGACCCGAACGAGGCGGGGAGCTGCAAATTCACCGGTAAGATATCCTCCTCGGGTTCATCAACATTTTGAGGAATATGAGTGACATCATCTAATGGATGATTAGCCGATGAAACGTTAGGTGGCAACCGGCATTTCATCCTCTTGATAGGGTGTTTCTAATGACGACTCGTAGTTGTCGACGAGGGTAGGTTGTCAATCATGCTCCTAGCCTGGTCATCCAAACAGCCCACAATCCTGCTGTCGCTGGACGAGGGTAGGGAGTCATGTATACCGTTGTGCTTGAGATGCTAAGATGAAGACGTCGTCGCCATTATGTCTGGACGAGTCCTTTACATCGACGAGGTCAAATATGGGGTGCTTCTTAACACCTCGCACAAAGATCTCGCCAATCACAATTGAACAAGACAACACCAAGTTTCTACCGAAATACTCCACCTCGACTACTTCTTTCAGACGCCATAATAATCATTCCCTATAAGCTTCACACCGCTATTCCACGTCAATTTAGAGCCCTCGTAAGCTTTGGTATGAAACACATAGCCATTCACGAAATAACCGTTGTATAAATGAACGTTCAAGTACGGAGATGATGCTAAATGTCTTAACCTCGCAGCCTTTGGCATCACCCGGATGTTCAAATATCTATAAGACAATATTGTAAACCAATTTAATACAATTTTAAGATTGAATGTTTAAAGAAGTGTATAGAATAAATTTGAATGAAACGAAATATTTACATATTTCCTTAGCCGCTTGGAAATTCTCTTTCATTCTAGTTGCGATGAGTTCGGAGATAAATCCCGAGCTAAATCTTCAAACATTCTCCGCAAGCAGGTTAAACAAGGCATTTCATATGCAGTAATTAAACATGCATAATTTAATCGACGAGGCGTAAACATAACATCAATGACTTACTTGATATATTCCCCAACCTCGTCAGCAGCTTAAGAAGAACATACGCTTCGACCGCGGCAAACTCTTTAGCGGTTAACGTACGCGTACCAACCCGTTTGCCGAGCAACCGACCAGGATGAAAATACGTAGATGTTTCCCTTAGACGGAAAACCACCATCGTAATTGCGGCCAACCCTAGTCAATCTCGTATCAACATCAGAGGAAAATATGTTCCGACAAAGGCAACAATCTCATCTATGATAACACCAAATTGAGGCCTCGACCATGGCCCTATTGCTCATCTTCCTTTTCAATTGGCCTAGATACCTAAAAGTCATTCGTAGATTAAAACATAAATAATGTTAAAGAAGGTATATTGTTAACGCTCAAATTATTTAGAAATAGAATAAATTCACTACCTCTCAAATGGATACATCCATCTCGTATTGAACTGACCACCGACTCTAGCTTCAGATGCCAAGTGGACCGGTAAATGCTCCATAGAATCAAAGAATGAAGGAGGAAATATCTTCTCAAGTTTGCACAAAGTCACTACGATGCTCTCCTCAAGCTTTTTCATGTGATCAACACGCAAAGGTGGTCGATGTTAACGCTCGAAAACTCACTTAACTCGTTAACGCCACCCGCATATTGTCGTGCAATAGACCCCCGAGAGCAATCGGAAGTAGCCTATCCAAAGAAAACGTGGCAATCGTGACTCTTCAAACCCCCGCACTTTCCTCCTCTACATTGACACGCTACCAATGTTAGACGCGTAACCATCCGGAAGCCTTAAATCCTCGAGCCATTTCAGAGGAGGAGCTTCTTTTCCTTTCGTAAAGCACGTATTGAGCCATCCGCCTAACGGTTTACCATTGACGTATACCAAGTCTAAGGCCGGCCGCTATGCGATTTCCTTAAGGTCCTTTCGAGCTTTTCGTGTCTTTAGTTGTTCTCTCTTGAAATCCATCAACGTGTTAAAAACATTATCGAATACATTCTTCTCAATGTGCATCACGTCAAGGTTATGTCGAATGAGATTTGTTTTCCAAAGATGGCAGCTCCCAAAATATACTCCTCTTTGATCCAGCTTATGGGTAGTCCCAAACCCTTGTATTTTGGTCTTCGAAAACTTTTTCCCCCACCGAGGATCGGGCAATCTAGATACCTCCTCATAGACCGTGTCACCACTTAAACGAATCGGGTGTGCCTCATCGTGGCGTGAGCCGGTGGATATACGGGCCCCGTAGCTCTCGCACGCTTCTTCCTCGCTCTCAAGGCCTCCCGCGAGCTATCACTTCGGGATCATTTCTCAAAGCAGCCTCTCCGAATCTCCCGTCTCTCATAATCTCAGCGTAATGTCGCCATGATTTCATCGTGGTTGCTTTCGGCCTCCATGCCTCTTAATGTCCGTCTGGAAGAATAGTCTCGCTCCAAAACACTCTCGCGCCGAGCCTCTATCATCACCGTACAGACCTTCTTCGCTCCTCGTACCATGTCGATACTTGGTCGAAATGTGCTACCTCTAGTCTCGACGGAGTAGTGGTCAGATCGGAAGAAAGCCCTCTAGAAATGCTCGCCAAAGAAATGTGTAGTCCGAGGCCTCGCCATAATCATCGGCATTGTATTAGCCGTCAACCGCTCTCTCAAAGTCCGAATGGTCTCCGCCGCGGTATCCGCATCGTCTCGCTCACTAGAGATGGAATGCAAAAGGATGATACATGTAGTCCCTAAGCCTGACAATAATCGACCCGCCCCGAATATCTCTCATAGTCTCGCAATCCCCATGCCTAATCCAATAGTACAGTGCTCAAGTGTCTCATATCGGGCCAAGGCCAACCTCCTATGCCAACTCTCGCAGCGCATCCCCTCAATATCCTCGCGCCGTCCGGGCCACCACCCAAGGTAATGCCGTCGCCCTCCGGGCGCTGGCGAGATCAAGCGAAATCTCTCATACAGCCCACAATGATAGTAATCTGGGCCGCTCGAACCCACGTACTCGGATCCTCCTGGCCAATCTATCAATGCCGTGGTATGCCTCCGCTAGCAACAAGGGAATGATGTCCATCGCTCCCCGTCCGCATTGAATATGCCGGATGTCAACTCCTCGATCACCTCTCACCCGCTCGATGATCTCTAACAAATAGCCGGACACACTCCGATGTAGCCGCAGTAAGTAGTAAGGCTGCACGTAATGAGCAACATGAATATATCTAAGGAAGTGGATAGATCAAACAATCGGGCCTGGCCCGACTCAACCTGCTATATGAGTCAAGTCTATGAATCTATCGTCAACGACAATGCCCGATACCCACTGGGCCTGATAATCCTCAAGAATTCGTATAGCTGCTCCGTAATCGATCGTCCTGTCTCGAGGAAATGCCACAGGCCTCGACTCAGCCACACCCGCCGTTGCTCGAAAATCCTCCATCGTTGGCATCAGATCGTTGTACGATAGGGTGAACACATGTCGCTCCGAATCCCAAAAGCACGAAGCGCCTCTGAGTGCATCCCAATCAATCTTCCAATCTTTTAGAGACCAGATGCATGGCATGCTATACCTCCCGTCAATAAGTTTCCGGTGTTGTTTTTGGTGAAAGCGCGTGAGTTCAAGAATGTCTTGTTGAAATTGAAACTCGCATGGGAAACAATTTCTCCATTGTAATGCTCCATGCCGCCTTAAATTGGGGCCGCTGGGACTTTTTACCTATTAATATTGTGGAATAATTGTATCAACAAATCTTGAGCTCTAGTTCAAACTAAACTAAAGGATAATGGTGTCCCTACCTAACCACCTACTCGTCCTTAAGTGCATGTTTGATAAACCTATCCCATCCCGAAATGCATGATTATATGAAATGCAAATATCACTTTGCCTACTTGCTTTATAATCGAAAATAAAGAAATTTCGGTTTTTGCATAGACCTAAATTATTACTATTGTGAATAATTTTAAATATTAATATTTAATTCTTTGTTGTAAAATATATAATTTTACAATGATGAATTAAATTAACATTTATAAACAAGATAAGAGTCGTTATCATCCACAACTATCAAAACCCTATCTCAGCTTAGACCAAGAAAAGATAGAGCATAGCAGTTCTTGTCAGCAAAGGATTTCTCGTTTAATATAGTTTTTCCAGCCATCGTTCTCCTCTCTAAGAATTCAAACATCACAGCCATGTCTTGACAGCTCGTTTTACTTCTTCATCGGTGATATACGGTCACAAGTAAAAACAAGATAACAAAGATAACACCAAAGGAAGAGAAAACAGATTTCCTCCAATTTTTCAATCTTCACCTTCCATTTACCCAAGATCTGATTGCAATCTTCCTCATGAGCCCGAAAGCCGACGGTGTTGCCCTCAATCTCACGGCACATGCCTCAATCTCACGGGGTTGCACATGCGAAGCAACCGTGAGATTGAGGGAAACACCGCCAGCCTTTCAAGCTCATGAGGAAGATTCGCAATCAGATCTCGAGTAAATGGAAGGTGGAGATTAAAAAATTGGAGGAAAGTTCGTTTTCTTCACCGGTGTTATACTCGTTACCTTGTTTTTACTTGTGACCGTATAACACCAAAGTGAAGAGTAAAAGAGACACCGACAAGAACATGGCCGTGATGTTTGAGATCCTTAGAGAGAAGAGAACAAAGATAAACCGGAAAAACTCTTATTAAACGTAAAATCCTTTGCTCAAACCGACAAGAACTTATTTGCTCTATCTTTCTTGATCAAAGATGGACGGATTTTGATAGCCGTGGGTGAGAAAGGCTCTCATCTTATTTATATTTTAAGATGTTAACCACCAACCACAATACCCTAAGGTGCATCTAGGGTGCCAGGATTGATATCGCGCTCAAACGTAGCGATATTACATCACCGTCCGCGATGCCGTCAATCGCCCCAAAATGGGATCTAGAACCACTAAGGTAGCGTGCGGTTGAATATGTTACATTATTGATACATTCACCCCCTTTCCTCCCCTTTGACTTTAAAAGACTTGAAAATTAGATATTTAGTAACTTATCTAATTGTTGCATATGTAATATGTTATGTTTATTAATATGTAACATGTTATATTTACTAAATATAACATAAAGACACCAAATGTAGGGAAAATATCAGTCTATTGCACAAGCATTTGGCCCAAAGATTGAAACTTTAAAAGTAGATTTACTATTATAATTAATCGTAAAACAAGAAAATCTCCAACCGCAGCTTTTGTATCTTCTACAAACCGAAGTTGGGGATTTTCTTGTTTTCTCGATTAATTGCTAAATCTACTTTCAAAGTTTCAATCTGGACCTAATGCTTGTGCAAAAACTTGAGATTTTCCACTCCAAAGATAACCCCATGGTAGTGGTTGTACGTGATAGTATGGGGTGGAAAATATCAAGTTTGCACATGCATTTGGCCCAAAGATTGAAACTTTGAAAGTAGATTTATTATTATAATAATTAATCAAAGTTTCAATCTTTGGGCCTAACGCTTGTGCAAAAAACTTGAGATTTTCCACTCCAAAGATAACCCCATGGTAGTGGTTGTACGTGATAGTAGTGGGGTGAAAAATATCAAGTTTGCACAAAGCATTTGGCCCAAAGATTGAAACTTTGAAAGTAGATTTATTATTATAATAATTAATCAAAGTTTCAATCTTTGGGCCTAACGCTTGTGCAAAAACTTGAGATTTTCCACTCCAAAGATAACCCCATGGTAGTGGTTGTACGTGATAGTAGTGGGGTTGGCTTCTATCCCATCCCGAAATACACGCATGAATTGCAAATATCACTTTGTCTACTTGCTTTATAATCGAAAATCAAGAAATTTTGACAAAGATAACCCCACGGTCTCCAAGTGCACGACGTAGACTAGGTCAATCAAACACTATCGATTATAATCGATGCTGTAATCAACCATATATGTCTAGTATACACTCAGAGAACAATAGGATTAATGCAACCGAAATATTTCAACTATCGACAATTCAAGCAATTTTAATAGACAATAATGATATTTATATATATACATATATGTATATTTTTATTTTTATTTTTATTAAATATAACATGTTACATATTTGATTATGAGTACGGTTATTTATCGTTTTCTTTATAGTGGCATATGTTTTCTTCTATTCGTTAATATTACTAACATATGTTTTCTTCTATTCGTTAATATTACTAAATATGTAACAAAACTAGGATACGTAAACCGTATCCTAATTTGTTTCATATAAGGTGCATCTAGTGGTACCAGGATTGATATCAGGCGCTCAAACGTAGGCGACATAATCACCGTCCGCGATGCCGTCAATCGCCCCAAAATGAGATCTAGAACTAGATGTTCCTAAACTATTTCATCCACAGTTTTCTTACTTATTTGTTTGTAATTGAAGCAAATAATACTAAGTTTACACCTTGTCTAATTCCTCCCATTAGTGGGATTAGTGGTATCAACCACACTCACATTCCGGTTGTTAAACAACAAATGACATCACAATGGGCGCCCAAAGCACGGAAATGCTTATTCAAGGTTACCGATCAAATGAAGTCATCCATCCTACAAAGCTCACCCCTACTCAACAGAGAGCAACAATCATGATTCTCAAATACCATCTTTCACACCGACAGTTAAATTTTGTAACCAATCATTTGGGGAAGGGGGGGGGAGCAAGTCATTTAACCATATAAATTACATTAATTTACACTCCCAATCACATACCAAAAAATAAAGAAAATAAAGCAGCAACCATAGAGCCGGGTAATCCACATAACGATCAACATACACTACGTATATGTTAAATGACTTGTGATTAACATAGACATGACTTGTGAGTAACATAGACATGTGTCATGTGCCCATAAAAAGTTATGCATATGACACATGACACTTTCTCCGTTATAAATCTAACGAAAAGTTAGATTATATATCAATTTACAGCGAAATGACAAACTCAAGAATCGATTGTCTAATTTTTAATGTTGGTAACCAAATTGCAAAGGTTATACAACTTAAAAGCTCTTTACGTAGGCAAGCAATCAGGCTTGCCGAGCCTTTTGTACTCGGTCTACATGACACTCTTTTATAACTCTCAACTTTTTAGTCTCGGCCATCATTTTGTTTCTCTCCTTCCCTCCTATTTCATAGCAATATTTCATAACTCCATTCTATGGATGTCACCCGTAAAGACTCACTATCCAATTGTACTAAATCTATGACTAAGGAAAATCTTAGTCTAACAAATAAGATTGTTGCCAATGCTAAATGCATAAGTGACTTTGAAAGGATAGGAAGGGAAAATGTTAAGGAGCAAGTGATGGTACCAATTAAAGAAAAGATCAAATTATCGAATAACTTTTCTTATACATTCAAAAGTAGCTAGCTTGCACAAGAGCTAATGAGTGACTTAAATGTTCAAATCTAGAAAATCAAAACAATCGAAAAGAACATCCGTTGAATATATCCAACAAAGGAAAGGTTCCCAAAGACTAAAGCTAAAAGAAATAAAAATGAAAGCAGAAAATTCCTTGTCAAAGCGCCTACGAGTGGTTGATATAAATGGGGTCTTTCTACAAGTAGTTAAAGCGTTAAAACACCTTAATTTACAGCTAAACCTAGTAAGAGACTGACCACCAGTAGCCACTTAAAAAGGTAACTATATGTATAATGTAAGTAATATTGGTCTAACTATTTGCATGCAAGTAATATTGGTCTAACAGCCATTCATAACTTAATTGTCATGCGACAGATAGTCTACAATCCAAAATCTACATCCTACGACCAACTGATTAAACATCAAAATCTAAAAAAAAAAAACGAAAGGTTGGGCAGAAGTGAGAATTTGTCTATTGGTGTAGGCGACGAATTCAATCACAACTGGCCAAACACCTTTGAGTATTAGCATGAACAAGAAAGCACCAACATTTTATCAAAATCCGGAAACACAGATTAAATCGAGAAACACAGATTAAAAAAAAAATCACAGACAGATTAAAAAAAAAAATGAGTATTTATAATCGAGAAATCGAAACAAATTCGGATATTCGGGTCCCCCACTCTGTTAATCGAGAAACCCATTTGCATTTGGGTTTTCACCACCAATTTAATCGAGAAACACAGATTAAAAAAAAAATCACAGACAGATTCAAGACGGCGTGAGAAATCGAAACAAATTCATATTCACAACAAATTAACACACTATCCTCGAATTAGAACTACTTATTTGAAAGAAATCGAAACATTTACCTTGATTTGATTTGATTAGAGCAAGAGAGAGAAACACGGTGGAGAGGCGGCGGACGGATCCAGACGGCGTGAGAGCTCGAGCGGACGGTGGAGAGGTTGAGAGGTGGACGGCGACGGACGGCGACGGCGGCGACAGTGGAGAGGTGGACGGACGGCGAGGGACGCTTCTTCTTCTTCTTCTTCTAGGTCGAGGTCGCACAGAGAGATAGCGGGAAGAGAGAGAGGGAAATTTGAGGCGTAATTGATATCTGAGGGATAAATTAAGTATTTATAATTTCCACCAGCGACGGAATATTCCGCCGCTAAATATTAATTATAGCGGCGGAAATTAAATTCCGACGCTATAATTAATATATAGCGGCGGAATATTCCGTCGCTGATAAATCCGACGCTAAACTATACGTACGCTCACCTGGATCGATGACATGGCACTCTCACCGACGGAAATTTCCGCCGCTGATTTTAAATTCAGCGACGGAAATTTCCGCCGCTATTATTAATAAATATAATTGTTTTCATTATATTTTTGAAAAAATAAATAAATCATTAATATTTATTAATTTTAATTTAATAAATATCATTATTTTTATTTATATAAAAATAAATAAATCATAAATATTAATTAATTTTAATTTTATAATGGCATTATTTTTATTTATATAAAATATGAAAGTTATTTTAAATTACTCTCAAAAAAATAAATATGAGTCAATAAATATTATTTTTGAAAAATTTTTAATTTAATAAATATCATTATTTTTATTTATATAAAAATAAATAAATCATAAATATTTATGATATTTTTGAAAAAATAAATAAATCATAAATATTAATTAATTTTAATTTTATAATGCCATTATTTTTATACCCTATACCCCTATACCCTATACCCTATACCCTATACCCTATACCCCTATACCCTATACCCTATACCCTATACCCTATACCCCTATACCCTATACCCTATACACTATACCCTATACCCTATACCCTATATCCTATACCCTATACCCTATACCCTATACCCTATACCCTATACCCTATACCCTATACCCTATACCCTATACCCTATACCCCTATACCCTATATCCTATACCCTATACCCTATACCCCTATACCCTATACCCCTATACACTATACCCTATACACTATACCCTATACACTATACCCTATACCCTATACCCTATACCCTATACCCTATACCCTATACCCTATACCCTATACCCTATACACTATACCCTATACACTATACCCTATACCCCTATACCCTATATCCTATACCCTATACCCTATACCCTATACCCTATACCCTATACACTATACACTATACCCTATACCCTATACCCTATACCCTATACACTATACACTATACACTATACCCTATACCCCTATACCCTATATCCTATACCCTATACACTATACCCTATACCCTATACCCTATACCCCTATACCCTATATCCTATACCCTATATCCTATACCCTATACACTATACCCTTATACCCTATACCCTTATACACTATACCCTTATACCCTATACCCTATACACTATACCCTATACTTATACTCTATACCCTATACTCCTATACCCTATACCCTTATACCCTATACCCTATACTCCTATACCCTATACCCTATACCCTATACCACTATACTCCTCTATACCCTATATACTCCTATACACTATACCCTATACACTATACCCTATACCCTTATACTTTATACCCTATACTCCCTATACCCTATAATTTATATCCTATACTCCTATATCCTATACCCTATATCATATACCCTATATGGTTTAGGGTTTAGGGTTGTGGTTTAGTGGTTTGTGGTTTAGGGGTTGTGGTTTCAGTGGCTTTGTGGTTGTAGGTTTAGTGGGTTTGTGGTTTGTGGGGTTTAGTGGTTTGGGGTTTAGTGGTTTGTGGTTTAGGTTTAGGGTTTAGTGGTTGTGGGGTTCAGTGGTTTGTGGTTTAGGGTTTAGGTTTAGGGTTTAGTGGTTTAGTGGTTTTGTGGCTTCAGGTTTAGTGGTTTGGGGTTTTGTGGTTTAGGTTTAGGGTTTGTGTGGTTTAGGGGTTAGGGTTGTGGGTTGGGTTTGGGTTTAGGGTTTAGGGTTAGGGGTTAGGGCTTTAGGGTTTAGGGTTTAGTGGGTTGTGGTTAGGGGTTAGTGGTTTAGGGTTTAGTGGTTTAGTGGTTTATACAAAACAAGGAACTAACCAACTATTAGACAACACTCTGGAGATTATTGTCTCATAAGTCATAACTAAGATATCCGTAAAATAAAGACCCACATCATTACCGCTGAGCACACCTGTACTCTCTCGGCCCCCACCACCGTGCATGTCATCATCTACATCGTAAGCTTCAATGTTGACATCGTGAAGGGTTGTCTCCTCGCACTCATCATCAAGCTCCATATCTCGTCATCCGCGATGAAGGCTTAGGAGGCAAAGATACCCTTCTCCACAACCACTTCCAAGACCTTCTTCTCTCCGTACAATGCAAGGCCACAGAGGGTGTGTCGCCTCCTAAGCCTTCATCGCATGACGAGATATGGAGCTTGATGATGAGTGCGAGGAGACAACCCTTCACGATGTCAACATTGAAGCTTACGATGTAGATGATGACCTGCACGGTGGTGGGGGCCAGAGTACAAAGTGTGCTCAGCAAAGAATGATGTGGGTCTTTGTTTTCTCGGATATCTTAGTTATGACTTATGAGACAATAATCTCCGAGTGTTGTCTAATAGTTGGTTAGTTCCTTGTTTTGGACTAATCTTGTTTTTGTTTTATTTTGGATACTCCTCGACCTACCCATTCCATAACTTAACCCCGAACCCTCAAATCTCTTTTAAAATCAAAAAGGTTTTTCTTATTGTTTTCCTAAATAAATGATAAGTGGCGAAATTAAAATTTAAATTCTTTGTCGAAACAAAAACGTACATGAATGTTCGTTCAAAACAAAAAAAAAGAACATGATGACGCCACAACTTTCGGGATCTCACAAGGATGAATAACTGGCTTGACCGAATGTGGTACTTATAATGGCATTAAAAATTACAATTAATAAATATTTATGATTTATTTATTTTTTCAAAAATATCATAAATATTTATGATATTTTAATGTTTTTTAGTTTGTTATTTTGTTAATTAGTTCTAAAAATAAACAAAAATTACATTTTGTTATCAGCAACGGAATTTTCCGTCGCTGATAAATAAAAAAAATATTAAATTATCAGCGGCGGAAATATTCCGTCGGTGTTTAATAAAAAAAAAAAAACATTTAATTTCACCGTCAGAAATATTCCGTCGGTGTAATATTTCAAAAAGAAAAATAAAAAATATTTTAATTTCACCGTCGGAATATTTCCGACGCCGATAAATAAAAAAATAAAAATAATATATTTTCACCGGCGGAATATTTCCGTCGCTGATAAAGATTTAGCGGCGGAATATTCCGTCGGTAAATCAACCGCCAAATTAGCGGCGGAAATAAACGAA
Source organism: Adenophora triphylla var. japonica (assembly GCA_022495995.1). Classification (NCBI taxonomy): domain Eukaryota; kingdom Viridiplantae; phylum Streptophyta; class Magnoliopsida; order Asterales; family Campanulaceae; genus Adenophora; species Adenophora triphylla. Next base: position 44,046 of record JAFEMH010007222.1, read on the forward strand.
TATTCGAGGAATATTCGTTTTAGCGGCGGAATTTAGCGGCGGAATTAAATTCCGTCGCTAAATTTGACGCCAAAAAATTTCCGACGCTAAAGCCTATATTCCGCCGCTATTTAGCGACGGAATCTGTTCGTCGCTGATAATTCCGTCGCTAAATGACCTGTTTCTGGTAGTGTTAGTGGGCGAGGTCCGGGCTTACGATGACGGCCGGTGTTTGCGTTGCCGTTTAGTGGGCGAAATCCGGGCTTACGATGACGGACGGTGTTGGTTTTGTTGGGTTGAGGACCAAACTGCATTGAATCTTCTGAAATAGGCCTTTGGACAGCCAGGGGCAAAGATTATAAGGGCAAAGAAGTAATTTGGCCTCATGTTGCAAGAAGGTCTGTACGGATCTTCTCCCTCTGCAAAGAGGTCCGTACGGACCAATGTTGATTTTTACAGTTCCCAGGTTTTGACCGGCTTCAGACCCGAGGCTTTTCCCCATTCTTCTTTTTCCAGTTCGTGAACCACCGAGAGAGAGGGAGAGAAAACTCCATTGTTGCTCCAAATTGCTTAGAAAATCCTCCATAATTTAGCTTGAGTTGCTTGTAATGGCGGAAAGAGCACGGAGAAGTCGTCGTCAACGGAGCCAAGAGGCAATCAAGCAAAGGGCGGAGCTTCAAAGGAATTGCACTTCCTTCGTGCCTTCATCGAGAAACCCGGATGTGTTGTATCCGAATCCGGAGGTGCACACTAGGCGAGCTAGGAACGTCGGGGAGGTAAGAAATCAATTTCGTCTTGATTCCTTGCTTGAATTGTTGAATGCTAGAACTAGGTTTTAGTTTTTTGCATATTTGGGGCTTTTGTTTTTTTTTTCCATGCTTTATGTGAAATTCGTGATGAATTATTGAAATTGAGCATGTAAAAATTGTGGATATGTGATTTTTGTGCAAAATGTGTAGATTAGCTCTTATTTGTAAAAATAAAGTGCCTCTCTTTGAAATGCATACTTTGGTGTTCTGTACCTTATGCTATTTATGTGTGTACATTGTGAGAAAAATTGCCATGTAGGGACAAATTTTGTGAAAAATGTGACATGTGCCGTGCTTTGTGACCGGTTTTGTCTGAAAGTATGTGCCGTGTAGGGACGGACTTTTCTGAAAATGTGTAATGTATTGTGTGCCGTGTTTTTTATGACGGACTTTGTGGGGAGTTTATGTGCAATATGTGCATGTGTTTTGTGACGGGTCTTTTGAAAATGTGTCGTGTAGGGCTTAATCCCTCTGTTGAGAAAATTTGTACAATGTGTGCCGTGTTTTGTGACGGACTGCATGGGGAAAATTATGTGCAATGCATGCCGTGTTTTGTGACAGGTTGTATGTGAAAATTATGTGCAATGTTGGGACGGAACCCTTATTTTTATTTTATTTTTGTGTTTTGCATTAAGTACTGTGACTGACGTACCTTTGCTGTGTTTACCTGCAGGATGAGGGGCTTTTATCTGGGAAAGACAAGAAGATGAAGTCTCGGGGGTCGCTCGAGGCAGTAGTGGAGTTGTGGCAGCAGTTGCCGGACATCTCTATGGGGGGCAGGCCGAGCCCTAAGAGGCTGGTCTATGGTTCTGGCTTGGGCCCGTTCGTGGAGAACTTGGCCGGGATTTCTGATACGAGGAAGAACAAGAGTATCTTCCTGGGCTTGTCCGAGTATTGGTGGGATACCACCCACACCTTCCATTTGAGCTGGGGCGAGGTGACGGTGACTCCCACCGATTTTGCTGCTGTCACCGGGCTTTCCTTCAAAGGAGGGCCAGTGCGGTGGAGGGACAGGATATCCGAGGGGGTGTTGGCTGAGCTGTTGGGCTTTGCGTCTCTTCCTCGCAGGGGCCTTGGCATGCTGTACAGTGACGTAGAGATGCGGATTACGGCCAGTATTGGGGCCTATTGCCGTGGTACCGGCCTGGTGACGGCGGAGCAGCTGGCACGCTCCTTCCTGTGGTTTGCCCTTTTCGAGACTCTATTCTCGAATCACGCGACTGCGGCTCCTTTTGCTCTGCTGGAGAGCCTGATTGATTTGGAGAGGGTTTGTGATATAGCTTGGGGCAAGGCGGGCCTGGCCGAGCTTTATTTCTCTTTGGACCGGTTTAGCCGAGGTGTGGCCAGTTCTTTGGGCTGCTTTGATTTCGCCTTGGAGGTATGAGTTTATTGCTGTTTTTGATTTAGCAATTTGTCATTTCTCCATTTTCTTTTGTACTGAGCTTTTTCTGCTTTTGTCGCAGGTGTGGTTCTATGAGATCTTTCGGTGCTTACCGTGGGATCGAGAGGCTGAGGCCATAGCGGCCTATCCTGCTATGTTGGGCTGGGCCCGCCCATTGAGGAGGAGGAGGACGAGTAGGGGGAAGCTCACCATTGCCTACGGGGATGTGCAGGAGCATCTGTGGAGAGATAGCCCGGCGGAGTTTGATCTGTACCCCTGGGATCGGTATGGGGCTGACGAGTTTGAGGGTGCTCCCGTGGTGACGGCGCAGAGGAAGATGCTGCGGGGCCTTACCTGTGATGTCATGTACTTGGGAGAGAGGGTCTTCTGGCAGCATGGCCCGGGTATGCTCCCCCTGGCTCCGAGGGACCCGCCTTTAGGGATGATGGATCCCGTGATATGGATGTGCTGGAGTTTGAGAGATATCTGGGCGGCGTGAGTGCCGATGAGTTTGTTTTGTTTGGTTTGGAGAGGAGTATGGGACCTTCGTTAGGAGGAAGTTGAGGACGCCACAGGTGTTGGCGAGGGAGAGGCAGGATGGCCCGCCAGGTCCCCCAGAGGTTCCGATGCCTGGGCCGGATTTCCCATATGTTCATGGGGATTCATCGAGGCGGAGGGTGTCAGTACCCGTCCCTGAGCAGGCTCCTGCTGCCTACCGGGTTGACCTTGATATGCCGGTGAGTGTGCTTACTCTTTTCTGTCTTGGCATCTTTTCTGTATTTTTCTCTTTTTGTATGCCTGTATCTCTTTAGCTGAGCGTTTCTTTGGCTGTTTACTTGTGCAGGTCCCGGGGAGAGCCTTCGACACGCTGACCCGCCGTTATATGGCGATGCGGTCCTTTGCGAAGAAGTTGGCAGGGAAGTTGTCTTGCCGGTCTTCGCGGCATGTGCCGGCATACGATTCGATGCCTTCGAGGCATTCTGTGGACGTTCCTCCGCCGAGGGTTGAACCAGGACAGCAGTCGGGGGCGGCATAGCATGGATGCCGGGACGTCTTCGGGAGTCCAGAGGCAGCCGGTCTTTCACCAGTTCTGGCCTTCTCAGGAGGCACCGGGAGAGAGTTCGTCAGAGCCTGCCTTCTTCGATCCTTTTGCCGGGTTTGACCCTTCCGAGTATTTTGAGTACCCATCCCAGGAGGGGGTTCAATATTCTGATGACGAGGGTATGGATGGCGAGTTTGCCGGGGTACCTGACTTCTTGCTTGAGGATGTTGATGATGATGATGAAGAGTCGGATTAGGGCTCATTTGCTTTCCCTCTTTCCATATCTTCTTTTTTTTGTTTAGCAACAAACATTATGTGTACCTTTAATAAAACATTCGCATTTGCACCGCAAAGTATTTTATTTTAAGATGTAATGCCGTATTTTGTGATTCCCGGGAGTTGTCCTAGGAATTGTTGCTAGTTTATTATTTGTGCATGCCACGTGAGCTGGGAGTGCGTTTGTGGGTAGTGTACGTTTGCCGGAAATGGCTTTGGCCAGAATTTGGGCAGTTTGGATCAAGGTCCTGCTGAGAACAGTGATTGTTGTACTGTTTGCTGGGAAAGTGGGACCATGATGCAACAAGGTCCGTACGGACCAACTTGGGATGCAAAGAGGTCCGTACGGATCACCTTTGCTTTTGAGAAGGGATAAGTATTTTCCGGATGTCTGGACTTTCCCCACTTCCCATTTGCAGCCATTTCGAGCTTTCTTCCCCATTTTCTCTAGGAACCTCCATTTTTGCCATGGATTCTTCGTACGTTCCACGAATTTTGCCAAGGCTTTCGCAGGAGCGGCAAGCATACTTCCTTGAGCGGCTGAAAATGTGGATGCGACACCGTATGAGGCATCAGAGGCGGGCTTTCGAGGTAAGGTTTCGACTTTGCTCGGTTTGGTCCCTTAAGGAGTTGGTTCCTGATTGGGAATTATTGCGGGCTGCCGCGAAGTTCTGGGATGTTAGGAGGAATGTGTATTGCTTATCCTACAATGAGATGGTGCCCACCTTTGAGGATTTTCGGGCTTTGATTGGAGGACCGGAGGTGGAGGCCATTTCGCTTCCTTTGATTGGCGGTGCTGCCGTGAACGTGAAGCTTGCATGCTTTCTTCGGACTTCGTTGGGAGAAGTGCAGGACATGATCCTCGATTCGGGTCATATTGACATTTCTGCGCTGCCGGAGCAATTTATGATTGATGAAGAGAGTGATGTCTCGTGGGATGCGTTTGCCTTGTGCGTGATAGCGACACTTTTCATGGTCAGCTCCCTTGGGGTTTGCGATGGCGCTTTGCTAGATGTGGTTGGGCACTGTAGAGCTGGAGAGGATATTGTCCCATTGGTGCTGGGGGAGACTCTTCATGGTATTGACCGTCTGGCGACTGGGGATCGATTCATGAGAGGGGGAAGCCCCGCTTTGCTCACCTTGTGGCTGCGAGAGAGACTTCAGGCCATGCCCGAGGCTCCGACGTCGTTTAGTCCGTGGTCATTTGCTCGTCGACCTCTTGTGTTGGATATGGATCAGTCCGCCTGGGAGAGATGGATGGCACAGCTTGGTACGCATCTGTGATGAATGTGTCACCATTTTTCGCGGGAAGGAATTCGATTTTTTCGCGTTTCTTTGAAAAAAAACCAAATAAGACCCGGAAAAAAAGAACGGAGTCGCCACGCCATTTTTGTTTTAAGGGCCAAAACTTTGAAAAAAGCCCGAGATCAGAAATTTGGGTTCGTAGGTCATGTTACACGCCGGGAAGGACGTTAGTGTGCACCCAGAATGCCTCGTAAAACGAGTCTTCCAAGCTGAAAATCATTTGTGTGTGTGTGTCTGTGTGTTTTGGCCAAAATAATTTGAAACTCAGAAAAGTAAAAATTGGGATATCTTTTTAAGACTTTAAACTGATCCCATGATTTTTTGGAAGATTTTTGGATTGAGATTTGGTACTCAAAAGACCTTTTGAAGTTGAGAGCCACTTCTGCCAGAATGAAAAAGGGAGTGGACCTTTGATTTTGAAATGGATTCAAGGGTCTTAAAACTTCATAATATGGATAAACTCAGAGAATGAAAGTTGTTCCAGACACCTTAAATAAGATTTGTGCGAAGGAATTTTTCATTTTGGAGAAGATTTGAGGGGTCAAAACCTTCTGGAAACCTAAGATATGAGATCTGGATTCCCAGAAGCTGATGAACTAGCCTCTGAAAAAAAATTTGAAAAGAGGAGTTTTACTCACCCAAAAAATAAAGTAAAAATATTTATGGAAATATCTGGATGTTGGCTACAAAAAGTGTTTTGTAGTCAACACCAAATTCCACATTTATCTGTGTCCAAAAAATTAGACCATGGACTGAGGTCTGAGAAAATTGCTACTGGACAGCAACTTCTCAAGAAAGAAAATATGATTTTAAGGGGGGTTTTGCATCCATGCTTGTCCCCATTTCCCTAGGTTTTGGTTAGTGATCACTTGACATTTTAGTGATGAATCAACTATACCAAACCATCCTTGGGGTACATTAGGACTAAGCATTTCATTTGCTTGGGAAGGGGATTTTTATCCTTTGAAAATGAGATTTGATGCTTGAAAATGGTTTTTAGGGTTTTGAAAATGAGTTTTCTTTGCAAGAAAGTAAGAGAACTTGAAAATAATTTTGATCTTTGTAGAAGATCATCCATGGAGATGGTCTTCCATGGTGATCTTCTTAGATCTAAAGCAAGAAGATGAAAGAACTACATTTTGTAGTTTGCAAATGCATGCATGGTTGGAGTTTAGGGTAAGGAGAAGGAGGGTTTACCAATCTTCCTTGTGTTCTTGAGTTTTTGGCTTGAGTGTATGAGTGTTTAAGGCTTAAATATGAGAGTGAGTGGATGAGTGTGAGTTGGGAAAGATTGGAGAGAAAATGGTGACAATTCTTGAAGAATTCTCACTGTTTTCTCTCTATATTTCGCCAGAGGTTCGGTGCAATTGGTGTTGTGGCTGCTTATTTTTGTGACTGGAGGGCTCAATTTATAGCCCTCCTGAAAATGTCCGCGCGGATAAGTCCCTTCGCGTGCACTGTTCATTAAATGAAGCTTCAGGCTTTGGACACAAGGAATATTTCTTTTGAAATTTGAATTATACAGCCAGTTTCTGTTCCAGGAAATTCTATTTTTGGTTTTATTCCTTTTGTTTTACTTTTTGAGATTCTTTTTGAGGTTTAACCTTAAATAACAATGCCCATTTTACCCTCACTTTGTTAGAAGAGTTAGGATTGTTAGGAATTGTTAGAAATGTTATAACTTTCGTTAATTTTCTAACGAAAATTCTAACAAGCTCAAATTGGAGCACTTACAGTAGCCCCTCGGCGACGGCGCTTTCGAAGGAAGCGGGGTCGTCGATAAGAGTAAGGCTCCATATTTGGCGGGATGATCGAGTGATCGGGTGGCTGAACCTAGCGATAGGCTACCTACGTATCCCGAATGGGAATCAAGCCGGCCGTAGTTCGAGTCTTTGACCTTGGAGATGATGGCGTTTTAGGTGCCTCGAACCTGATGAGCGAGTTCTCGGTTCTGGAAAGAAACTCATTGGGATAAGAGATGACCATTTTCGGTCTGATGGCTATCCGCTCTGCTGGGGATAGGAATGACCATTTTCGGTCTGATGGCTATCCGCTCTGCTGGGGATAGGGAATGACCATTTTCGGTCGCTCTGCTGGGGATGATTGCGATTTATCGCTTTCCTAGTGATAGCGTCTTAGGTGCCTCAAACCTTGGAGATGGCGTTTTAGGTGCCTCGAACCTTGATGATGATGGCTTTTTAGGTGCCTCGAACCTTGATGATGATGGCTTTTTAGGTGCCTCGGACCTTGGAGATGGCGTTTTAGGTGCCTCGAACCTTGATGATGATGGCTTTTTAGGCGCCTCGGACCTTAATTTGAAATGGCCTTTCGGTGGACTTCGTCTGCTGCCGAAGGAGAGGGTGACCATTTTGGTCGAGGGGCTGGACCTAATGATAGGCTACCTACGTATCCCTAGTGGGAATCAAGCCCTTTCGTAGTTCGAGTACTACTCGAGATTCCGTTGGCTTTTGGGATTCCGTTAACTTTGCTGGGGATTTTGTTAGCCTTTGCTGGGAAAAATCAAACGTATTCGTCTGGGAAGTCGGTCTTACGTTTGACTGCCGGGGAAGATTTTGATGAAAGATACGGGATCTCGTTATCTTTCTCGGGGAAATCGGTCTTACGTTTGACTGCCGGGGGATGATTTTGATGAAAGATACGAGATCTCGTTATCTTTCTCAGGGAGATCGGTCTTACGTTTGACTGCCGGGGGATGATTTTGATGAAAGATACGAGATCTCGTGGTCTTTCTCGGGGCACTCGGTCTTACGTTTTACTGCCGGGAAGGATTTTGATGAAAGATACGAGATTTCGTTATCTTTCTCGGGGCACTCGATCTTACGTTTTACTGCCGGAGGATTTTGATGAAAGATACGGGATCTCGTTATCTTTCTCAGGGAGATCGGTCTTACGTTTGACTGCCGGAGATTGATTTTTGATGAAAGATACGAGATCTCGTTATCTTTCTCGGGGCACTCGGTCTTACGTTTGACTGCCGTAGATTTTGATGAAAGATACGGGATCTCGTTATCTTTCTCGGGAAGATCGGTCTTACGTTTTACTGCCGGGGGATTTTGATGAAAGATACGGGATCTCGTTATCTTTCTCGGGAAGATCGGTCTTACGTTTTACTGCCGGGAAGGATTTTGATGAAAGATACGGGATCCGTTATCTTTCTCGGGGAGATCGGTCTTACGTTTTACTGCCGGGAAGGATTTTGATGAAAGATACGAGATTTCGTTATATTTCTCGGGGCACTCGGTCTTACGTTTTACTGCCGGGAATGATTTTGATGAAAGATACGGGATCCGTTATCTTTCTCGGGGAGATCGGTCTTACGTTTGACTGCCGAGAATGATTTTGATGAAAGATACGGGATCTGTTATCTTTCTCGGGGAGATCGGTCTTACGTTTGACTGCCGGGAAGGATTTTGATGAAAGATACGGGATCCGTTATCTTTCTCGGGGCACTCGGTCTTACGTTTTACTGCCGGGAAGGATTTTGATGAAAGATACGAGATTTCGTTATCTTTCTCGGGGCACTCGGTCTTACGTTTTACTGCCGGAAATGATTTCCTTGACAAGGGGCTGACTTTGGTTAACTTTGGTTAACTCTGTCAAGTTGGGGACTGAATTGCAGAGTCCTGGAATTTTAAGGGGCAAATGGGTCATTTTTGACCCTGACAATCCTATCCGCGCGGATAGGAGCGTGTTCCAGGGTTTTTAAATGAGGGGCCGCCCCCTTTCTTCTTCCCCAGTCTGTTTTTACAGAATTACGAGAGAGGAAGAGAGAAAACGCAAAAAACCGCCACTGTTGGGCAAAAAAGCTTCAAAATCTTCCGATTTTCTTCGATTTTCGAGCAATGGAACACGGGGAAGGTGCTTTTCAAGGCCAAGGACGTGGCCCGGTGGCGGAGAGACGATTGGAGCTCGTCCGGATGAGGAGGCACTATACTCTTTCGCAATCGATTGCGGAGGAGCCATACCCCGATGCTTGGCAACATTGGGCTTCGGATTCGAATCTCCAAACGGTATACTTTGAAACCCTTTGATCCCTTTGTCGATTCTTGCTTGAAATTGAATTTTGGGTGATTTTTGAAATTTTTTTTTTTTTGAAAATTTGAATGATTGATGTTCATTGTCTTGGATTTGATTTTGATGCTTTGCATGTTGCAATGATTATGTGGGTATCCCAAAATATGCATTTTGCTTGGAGAAAGAATTGGCCTTTTCGCCATTTTTTTTTTTGTAAATTCGAAAATTATGAATTGTGACTTTGATTTTTTTTTTTTTGAAATTTGAATATTGCATGTTGAAAATTCGAAAATTGTGATGATGATTTTTTTTTTTGAAATTGAATATTGATATGGATGAATGATGCAATGCACGCATTTTGTTTGGAAAGAATGGGCATTTTGCCAATATGAGATGTATGTATGTTTAGGATTTTTTTTTTTGAAAAGTGGGACGGATTTTTCCTCCCGTTGCATGCAAGATGGATGATATGCATGTATGCATTTTTTTTTTTTGAAAATGGGACGGAGTTTTATTTCCGTCAACTTCTTGTAGGATATGCATGTATGCATTTTTTTTTTATTGAAAATTGTTGAATGAGATTTGCTGAAAACTGTCTTTTCTGTGAGAAAAATGGGGCTATGTCTATTGCATGCCGTTATGCTGTCGAATTTTTTTTTTTTAATGCATGTGTATGCTTTTTTTGTGCAAATGCAATTTTTTTGACATTTTCTCTCTTTTTTTTTTTGCAGGGCGGAAACCGTTTTGTGACGGAGCAGCTGAACAAAATGAAGACTCGAGGATCAGTGGAGTCCGTGGTTGACTTGTGGGACCGGCTTCCGAATGCGGGCCGAGGAGCTTTGCCGAGTCCGAGACAGATTGTTGTTGAGACGGGGCTTTGGGAGTTTGTTGAGTGCTTGAGGGGACTGGTCAAGTTCCCTAAGAGCAAGGGCCTGATGTTCGCTTTAGCGCAAAGATCTGTGGTGGGATGCGACCCACACGTTTCACTTCTTCGGGGCGAGGCTACGGTTACGCCCTCCGACTATGCCGCGATCACGGGTTTGTCCCTTTAATGGACGCAGATTGAGTGGCGGGACGGCTACGCCGATGCCGATCCGCAGTGCTCTTCGATTTTCCCCTATTCCCAAAAAGGGAATGGGGATGGAGTATGCGGTGGTCTACGGAAGATCGTGGAGACCATTGTGAGTTACGAGGTCGGGAGGAGAGGATAGGCGCCGATCGATTGCCGTGGCCTTCTTGTGGTTTGCCTTTCGAGCACCCTTTTGGACATGCCGAGGGGACGGCGCCTTTGCCTTGCCGAGGTCCTTGGAGGACATGGAGATGGCCGGAGATGTCTCGTGGGGAGAGGCCGGCCGGGCAGAGCTTTACTTTGCTCTCGATAGGTACAAAGCCGGAAGGCCGTGAGCTCCTTGTACCGCTTTGAGTTTGCCCCCGGAGGTATAAGCTCTCTTTTGCTTTCCCTCTTTTTTTGAGCACACACTTTTCTTTTGCACCGGATTGATTTGATTTTTACCTTCGCAGTATGGGCGTTGGAGTTTTTCCACGTCACGATGTGGCGGCAATGGCGGAGTACGTCTGGCGTATCCGGCCATGCATTCTTGGTCCAAGCATGCCCGGGAGAAGATAAGCTCCAGGGGGCGTACGACTCTCGTGTACGCGGATTGCCTTCCTTTGACGGAGGCCGAGACAGATGAGGGGATGATATTCTTCCCCGGGATCGCTTCGAGGTGGCGCACCAAGGGCGCCGAGATTTGGACCGTGGCAATGGGAGGATTCTCGAGAGGTCCGACTCGCGATGCATATTATCTCGGGAGAGAGGGTGACGCGCCGCATGGCGTGAACTCGCCTTTGAGGACACCGGTGGAGCCTCCCGCCGATATGATGCACCCGAGTGACAGATCTGTGACTGGGATGATTACCGAGCCGCCAACACTTCTCGGCATTTGTGGCGACCGAGCCGTACCCGTATTTGTTTTGGAGGAGGCCGAGGATGCCTCGTGCTCCTGGATAGAGAGGGGCTTGGGATCCCGCGGTACCTCGGACGGATTTTTCATATATCCAGGATGGGGTCCGATTGAGGGTGGAGATTCCTCAGCCCGAGCGGCTTCCACGAGCTTTCCGGCCTCGTCCGGTATGAAGGTATGGCTTCACCTTTTCCCCTTCTTTTTTTTTTTGCTTTTGTCTCTTCTTTTCTTTCCCGTCATCATTTTTTTTCGCTTCAACCTGCTTCGACGCTTTTGCTTTCGTGCGCTTTTCGGAGGTGGTCGTCGAGAAGCCGACGAAGCAAGTGATCGGAGCTAAGAGATTCATCAGAGGATGGTCGCTTGCGGGCTCCTCAGCTAGAGCAAGGCGACCACGGCCGGCGCCCGTCGACGGGAGGCTTCCCTATTCGCTCGTAGACTTCTTCAGCAGACTCCTCTCGTCTCCTCTCCTTGATCCCCGCGCGGTGCCGCCTTCGGATCACGTTATTCTCGGGGATCCACACGGGCAGGACACGTTTGGCGTGCATGGTGGTTCGTCTTCGTACGTCCAGGAGTCCGACGCCTTCACCTTCGGATACGATTTTTCGCAGATCTCGGCTTGCCCTATCGTAGCGTGCCTGCTGGTCCCGACGAGCCTCTTTCTCGGAGACGAGGATGATTCTCGAGCCCGAGATCTTCAGTGGCTCCCGAGGAGGCGGGCCCGAGTCGCAAGAGGGACCGGGGGCGTACGTCGGCGCTAGGGATTCCGATTGATTACCCCCCGATTTTTTTTTTAGACTCGATTTTCCGAGATTTTGAGATTTATGACTCGGGATTGAGATTTGTACAAATTTTATGCACATTTTTCTCTTTTTTTTTTTTGATGTAATAATTTAGGATTTTATTGATGTTTGTTTGTTTTTTTTTTATGCACACTCTTTTTTTTTTTTGGAATGTAATAATTTAGGATTTTATTTTATGAATGCAGTGCAGCATGAATGCAAAGGTTGCATGAGCCTTGTTTTTTTTTTTTTTTGGCAAGGGTGTTAGTGTTTGGTATATGGACCGGTTTGGGGAGGTTTTTTCACAGTGTTTCGAGCAACCGGACGGAATATTCCTCTTTTAGTGTAGCACTTGGACCGTTGCAGATTTTTCTCGATAAATGACAATCATGTCCGCGCGGATGGGGTCCTGCATCTCGACATTGTCCTTTAATTTTGCTTCGTATCTGGTCTCACTTTATTTCAAATTCAAATATCCTCTTCAACCTCCAAATTCAAACACCCATTTTCGGGAGAAAGAGAGAAAACCATGGAAAACTTTAGAAAAGCTCCATCAAAATTGTCCCAAGAATCCCAAATGTCATTCTTCAACAAGTTCAAGGATTGGTCCCGGGAGATTATGCATGAGAGGAGGTCCTTCTTTGAAGAAAGGTACAAGGTGAAGTGCTTATGGTCTCTCAAGGAATTGATTCCGGATTATGAGCTTTTGAGGGCTTCTTCCTCATTTTGGGACACTAGAAGGCATGTCTTTTGCCTTTCCTTCAACGAGATCGTTCCGACTGTCGAAGAATTTCGGGCCTTGCTTGGTGGTCCGGAGGTGGAAGAGATAGCGGTTCCTTTGCCCGGAGGGGCTTCTTTTGTTGACAGATTGTGCGTCCTCCTTCATCTTTCCCCGGAGGAAGCGCAAGGCATGATCCGTGGTCCCGATCATTTCGATATTTCCGGTCTTCCCGACAGATTTAGGGGCCTAGGCTTGGATGATGCCTATTGGGATGCTTTTGCACTTTGCATGTTTGGCACCCTGTTCATGGTCTATTCCTTTGGGATCTGTCATCGATCTCTGCTAGATGTTGTCGTTCACTGTCGCCCGGCGTAGATGTCGTTCCTTTGATTTCGGGGGAGACTTTTCATGCTCTTGATAGGCTGGCTCCCGGAAGACGGTATATGCACGGGGCAGCCCGTTCCTCTTGACCCCGTGGCCGATGGAGCATTTGGGGATTCTTCGGGAAACTCCCGACATGATCAAGCCTTGGACATTTGCCAGAGGGGGTTGCCATGGGATTTTGATGATCGTGGCTCATGGGAACGTTGGATGGCCTGGTCTCCGCCAGTTTAAGACATCAGATGGTCGCGCCTTATTGGGGGTGGAGACTCGCAGAGTGCTTCAGGACGTGGTCTCATGTGGTCATGCTTCCGGGCTTTCTCGCCTAGCTTCTATATTCCGCTTTAGTTCTCGAGACAGCTTTGGCCTCGAGCAGTTCCTTTGGGGGACTTTGATGATATAGCCACCAGGGTGGTGGCTCCTGCTTCTATGGATGATCCCTCGTTGTTTCCATTTCTTTCCCGAGCATGGAGGTATGATGCCTTTCCTCCTCGGGTTATTCTCAAAGCGCCCGAGACCGGTGTTCTTGACCACTTGGTACCTGGATTGGTATGAGAGGCATCTGGGAGAGACTCAAAGTGGCTATTTTTGAGACGGCGTGAGGCCATTGTGGGTGCGGAGGACCCGACTGTTTCGAGAGGAGGAGGGCCGAGGCGAGGGCTAACCCTCATGATAGAGCGGAGACGCCGTGACCGACTATGAGGCTTACGTCAAGAGACAGGAGAGGAGGGCTCCTATGCTACCAGCCTAGGCTACAGGAGATGAGAGATGACGCTAGGGCTACTAAGGCCCCGGGCAGAGGCCGGTTTGATAGATCCCTGTTCCTATACCAGAGCTTGGTAGGAGGAAGACCGACATTTTTCCTGGGCTCGAAAAGAAGACTCGAAGGGGGAAGAAGAGGGGAGAGGCCAAGACGAGTGGCTTGGAGTGACTCGAGGTTTCCGAGTATCCCTTTCTTGTCATGGCATACACATTAATTTGATTATGTATCTTAGTTTCTTTTAGCAGGTTGCCGCTGTAGGAATGAATCTGGCTTAGACTCATCAAAGAGCTTTTAATTTGTAATGAATATTTGAATTGCTTTAGAGTTTTTCGAGACGCTTTCATGGTCTCGATCAATTGTATTGATGTCAAAGTATAGCTTTTATTTGTGCTTTAGACCGAACCATTTCCTACGCTTCACGTTTCCTCATTTTGAGGAGCTCAGTGTCTTCGTAGTTCAACCCGATTTTTTTTGTTTTTTCTCGTTTTTGTTTTTTTTTTTTGTTTTTTTTTTGTTTTTTTTTTTTGTTTTTTTGTTTTTTTTTTTTTTTTTTTTTTTTTTTTTGTGCAACCCCGTTTTTTACCTAGGCCGCCCTTTTCGGGTTTTCAACCTAGTTGGGTATTACTCTTTTAGCACTCTTTTTTTTTTTACGCGTAGTATACTCGCAGCTTGTCACCATTCACCGGGTGTACAAAGGGATTCCCGTCGAGGTCTCGCAAGTTGCATGGCTCCTCCGAGAAGATCTTCCTGGACGACATATGGCCCGACCCATACAGCTCCCATTTGCCGAGGGGCTTGATACGGATCGGGGCTTTTCTTTCAAAACGAGATCACCTTCTCGGATCTCCCGATGCTTTACTTTCTTGTCGAAGGCTCTGGCCATTCTTCCCCGGGTAGGCTCGGATGTGTTCCATGGCCTTGTCGGCGTTCATCTAGTAGGGCCAATTCATCATGGCGACTCGGAGCCATTCGACCTCGTTGATCCGGCTTTCCAAAGAAGATACCTGAGCGAGGTATTTCCACTCGATTGGGAGTACGGCTTCCATTCCGTATGTGAGGGCAAACCAGGCATTTCCCGCCGGTCGTTCGACCCAGATGTTCTCAGTAGCCCCAGAGTGCCAGGTGTAACTCTCGGGCCAATCTCTCGCCTTGGGCAGCCATTTTCCTGATGATATTTTCCAGAGTCTTGTTTGCTGCTTCGACGGCTCCGTTGGTTCGGGGGCCTGTAAGAGATGACTTGTGACGGGTTATTCGAATTCTCTGCCAGCAGCCTGTACTGCCGCATTCCCCTTCGAAGTGGGATCCATTATCTCGAAATGATTCTCAATGGGCAACCCATATTCGCACATGATGTTTTCTTTGATGAAGAGGGCAACTTTCTTTGAATTGAGGATTTTGTAGGACTTGGCTTCAACCCACTTGGTGAAATAATCCACGGCTACCAGACGAACTCGTGGCCGTTCTTGCTCGATGGTGTGATTTTGCCTATGACATCAATTCCCCAAGTGACGAAAGGCCAAGGGGTTGTCATGCGGTATAACTCGTGAGGAGGCAAGTGATTAAGATTTGAGTATCGCCGACATTTGTCGCAGCTTTTGACGAACCGGATGCGGTCGGCTTCCATGGAGATCCAAAAATACCCCATTCTCGCATGATTTGCATCGAGCTCGAGCATTCATGTGAGGGCCGCAGTACCACCATGTATTTCTTTCATGAGTTCGGTAGCCTCTTGTTTGCCGATACATCGCAGAGGGGGCCTTGATAACGCTTTTGTATAACATGTTTCCCAAAAGAACATAATGGGAGGCGAGCCGCTTCTGTGGCCGAGAGACTTTTCGCTTTGATTCCTTCTTTATATTCCCCATCTTCATTTTTGAAAGAGGCCTCGCCATCCTTCAGTGCTTGGTAAATCCGAGTGTACCGGGGATCATTGGCCGGTTCGGCTTCGCTTCGATTTCAAAGCAATAAGCGGGATTTTCTCTTCTCTACCGACTCGGAATGGTTTGACGGACTTCTCCTTCGGGTATTTCAACGAGGAGGCTAGTGTTGCCGGAGCATCCGCAAATGCTATGCGATCTCTGGGCAAGTAATGAAAGCCGATCTCTTTGAATTGAGTTACTAACTCTTCCATGTAAGTGTGATATTTCGTAGACCCGGGTCCACGGTCTTCCATTTGTTAGAGACCCGATTGATGATGAGGGCGTAGTCACCATACACCTCCAATTCCTTGATATTTCTTTCAAGGACGGCTTCCAACCCGGCTATACAAGCTTCATATTCGGCGGCGTTGTTGGTGACTTGAAGTTCGGCCTTGCTATGGGGGTGTGCTCGTCGCAGGATCGACCGAAGCATTCCTATTCCGTTCCCCCTTTTGTTTGACGCCCGTCAAGAAGAGTTGCCGCCGATTTTCTCCTTCTAGAGCGAAGATTCCATCATCGGGAAATTGAGGTTCAGTCCTCGGGACTCATCACTTGGGAAATCGGCCAAATGTTACGCCATTATGCGTCCTTTTACGGATTTCCTCGAAACATAAGTGATGTCATATTCGGTTAAAAGAACGACCATTTTGCCAACCTCATGGAGATGGAAGGCTTGTCGAACAGATATTTGATGGGGTCTATCCTTGAGACAAGATGTATCGGGTGAGACCGCATGTAGTGTTTCAACTTT
Organism: Adenophora triphylla var. japonica; assembly: GCA_022495995.1. Lineage (NCBI taxonomy): Eukaryota > Viridiplantae > Streptophyta > Magnoliopsida > Asterales > Campanulaceae > Adenophora > Adenophora triphylla. The sequence goes on from JAFEMH010007222.1 coordinate 60,151, forward strand.
CCCACTACCTGCACCAAACTCCGCGCATGTCTTCTCGCAAGCGTGTAGTAATTGAGTTCGCTTCCTTGGAGCTTTACGCTACGAAATAGATGGCGTTTTCGATCTTGGAATCTTTCTTCTCTTGAGCTAGCATAGCCCCAATTGTTGTATCCGTGACAGCTTAGATATAGCAAGAGTGGCTTTGCCGATGTGGTGGGCAAGAGAATCGGGGATTCACAAGGTATGCCTTGATACTGTTCAAAGGCAAGCCGACATTACAGGGGTCCATTCGTGTAGGCATTTTTCTTCATTAACTTGAAGATCGGCTCGCAGATCGAGGTCACCGATTTACAAAGCGGCTTATGTATCATAGCCCTCCCACGAAGGATTTCACTTCGTCGTTGTCCTGGTGGCTTCATTTCAACTATCGCCTTGATTTTCTCGGGGATCTACTTCGATTCCCCGTTCGTCACCATATATCCTAGCACCTTACCTCGTCTTACACCGAAGGTGCACTTGGCCGGATTCAGCCTCATGTCGTGGTCTCTGAGGCGGCCGAAGAATTTTCTCAAATCAACAAAGTGTCGCCATCTCGATCCTCTCGGAATGTATTATCATGTCGTCCACATAGACCTCAATTTCTTTGTGGATCATGTCATGGAACGTAGCCGTAGCCGCCCTTTTGGTACGTAGCCCCAAAGATTCTTTAGTCCGAACGGCATGACCGTGTAGCGAGAGGTGCCCCAAGGGGTTGTGGAAGGCCGTTTTGGCTTGATCCTCTTCGCCATTTTGATTTGGTTGTAGCCGGCAAAACCGTCGACGAAGGATTTGACTTCATGGTTGGCCGTGGAATCTACCAAAATGTCGATGTTTGGCAAAGGGGGAAATCGTCTTTTGACTCGGCTTTGTTCGCCTCTGAAGTCTACGCAAAGACCGATCTTTCCGTTGGCCTTGGTCACCGTTACTATGTTAGAAAGCCATGTAGGGTATTCAATGACCCCGATGAATCCTACCCCGAGCATCTTTTCTATCTCCTCTTTCACTTGTAGGGACCATTCGGGCTTAATTCTTCTTAGATTACGTTTTACCGGCTTCGACTTCCGGGTCGAGCGGTATTCGGTGCTCAACTATGGAAGGATCGAGGCCCTGCATATCTTTATAGGACCATGCGAACACATCCACAAATTCTTTTAGTAGCTCAATTAGGGCATCCCTTTCACCCTTCGAAGAAACTACCAATCTGCGTCTCTTTCGCTCTTCTGCAGCCTCCTGCATTCACACTCGTCAAAATCTCTTCGGCACTGGGTTCGATTTTCCTCTTCCTGACAACCCGCTTAAAGATTTCTTTTGATATATTGTTCATTTAATGTGTCTCGCTTCTTCATCTAGTGAATCGTTATTAACCTGTTTTTAGATTATTAGTTAATTCATCATTAGTTAAAGTGGCAATTAAGGGATACTCGTAAAGGTTCATCGTTTCATTCAAGACGAAAGGGAATACAACGTTCGCTACGGACTCGTAGTCTTCGTGCGTAAGGCCATTAGACGACTCGAGAGACTCGAACTCAACAATGAGAGACTTGGAGGACTTTACAAAGGTTGACACGAAAGGACGGGGACCAATCCAAGCTTGGTGATCATTTCCTCTTTGGTCGCGGACGGGCCCGAGAGAGTTTCCCAATTCTTTAGCGGCATCGCGTCGGTGGCTTCACAACTCGGGAAAGGCATGGTCTCGTGCTCCCTCTTCAGCCGTTGCTATCATCTCCTTGTCTCGAACCGTAATCAATTGTGTTTGGCGTCCGAAAACTGAGCATGTGGATGTAGGGATCTTCCTCAATCCCGGGATTTCCATTTCGTCACAATCCGACCGCTCAATCCGTATGTAAGGACGTATTGCGTCTCCTGTGCCGCTAGAAAAATCTCATGTCCCATACTCGAGCGGAAAGGCTCTGGCGTGTAGTTCAAGAAGGAGGACGTCCCACACGACGTTCATAGATTCGAGCCGAGTCCGTCGGTGTTTGTCGACTTTTATCATGAAAATCTCTCGCTCGGCGAGGCCAAAGAATGGGTTTGCGGCACGCCGACAAATCCGTGATTGAGGACCGCAGACTTGTGTGCCTCGTATCATGGCGGTGTTCGCCGTTTCCTTCCGCACGCCTCCAAGTGTTGGAAATAACAATTAAATTTGATGAATCGAACTTCTTCTGAGTCCGCCGCTTGAGTGCTGTTGACATAGTTGGCATCACCGGATTCCAAAGGATGCCGGCGAGACTTGCCTCTTGAAGGATGTAGCCCCTGTTTCGACGCGGGCATTCTTGGCTATTTTTTCAGCTTCGTTCCCTATGAGGAAACTGTCACCCCTTATGACTTCAAGGTCTCCCTGCCGGTTGATGAACTTGACGCATTGGTGGAGACTGGAGGCTATGGCTTTCATGTGATGTAACCAAGGGCGTCCCAATAGAGCTGTGAATTCGGATGGGACGTCCATTACATGGAATTTCGTTGGCACCATTTGGGTTTCAAACCAGAGTTCCAGAGTTACTGTCCCCAGAATGGGACGAGACAAACCGTCGTAGGCCTTGGACAGCCCGGTAGATGGGATCATACGCCTTTCATTTATGCGGAGGGCCCTCATCATGCTGAGGGGAAGGACGTTTACCGATGATCCATTGTCCACTAATACCCCAGGGAGTGATATGGTGTTGAGCCGAATAGTGATGTACAAAGCTTCATTGTGTTGGGAGACCTCTCTTGGCAAATCTTCATCGCAGAAGGTGATCATACTCCCATATAGGTGAGGATCATAGATTTGGTCCTTGTCTCGGGATTGAGAGTCATTAAACCAGTCACTTCGTGCTTTTTTCTTGCGAGGTAGAGCCTTTGCCGAAGCCCCTGGGTTATACTGGGGCCTTTTGTGGCGGTTGCCATCTCCGGTCAGCATGTTGATTGAGTGGGAGCGCCAAACTGGCGTTGGTCTTTCTTTGTCGGTGTGCATTCGGGAAGTGATCAAACTGAATTCTGGCCGTTCCCGCGGGGGGATAGATTTCTGATTGTCAGTAGAGTTACCCAGGTCCACAGTATTCTGGCGTCCGAAAGTCTCAATTCTGTCGTTGGCAAGGCTTTTCTGTTCTTTTACCCCTGTTTGCTTTGGGGAAGACTGACTGGAGTAGAGTACATAATAATCAAATCCCCCAGATGGCTCCCCGAGCGTTCCCACACTGTTATCACCGGCCTCGAATCTCTCCTTCAATTTTTGCTGGGAGGAAATTTTCTTTTTCTTAGGAGGACGGTCCTCGTGTATCGAGTCCTGATAGTCCCTTTCAAGACAGTCACAAATATCCCACCAAATGTGTTCTACTACTGCGGCGGATTTGGGACCTCAGTTGAGCGGTGCCGGAATGACTTTGAGTGGAACCGGTCCGGGGGATCTCGCTGATGGGCTCGTATGGAAGCGAGTGATTGGACTCCGCCGGATAATGAGAGATATTGAGGTCCCTGGGAACGGGCATATGTTTGTCCTTCAAGGTAGCCCCGCCGCTGGGATATTGTTAAGGTCCCGAAGTGGCCTGTGGCCTCTTCAATCCAGGCCTGCTGTCTGTTTCCTGGCGTTCTTCTAGGGCTTTGATGGCTGACCATATTTCTTCAATTGTTCCCCGATTTTCGTCACTCAGCCGATATTTGTGGGATCATCACTTTGAGAGGGGACAACCGACAGCATACCGAACTCTTTCGTCCCCGACTACCGTTTGGGGGCCGCTGTCTCGTAAGTCGACGGGCAGAGTCCCTGCGGTGGAAACATAGGAATCTTGGGGTAGCATCTTGATGTATCCTGGAAGATTAAGAAGAGGAGGAGAACCCTCTTCCTTCTTTGCGGTAAAAGTGCCATCGGAATTGAGACCGATAGTCAAACCATGACTTGCGATAACCCCGTAAGGTCATCAATTTGAGCCTCATGTCGAAGTCTCATCTCGTTCTACCAACTGGATCCAATACCGTCCTGTCCGAGGGATTTTGGAGGACGGAGCAACGTTATCCCCATCATTACCGGCCGATGCGTACATTCTCAAACCCGAGTCGGAACAAACGGCGAAGCCGATGACGCGCTGACTCTTCCCAACTAATCAAACGATGACCCGGTGCCCGAAACCAAGCTTTGTGCGGAGTCGGGGGAAAGGACACGAAGGTTCGATGTCTGGGAATGGAAGGAGGGTAGGTGTTTGGGCTTTTTGCTCTGGGCGCAACATGCGATTATTTGTTCACGTTTACTTAAAACATGCTTTATTAACCTAATCGGTTGGAAAAGATTGCTCTTCTTTTTCGCAAACTACTCGATCCCGGGATCGTGGGGCCCCGTCACTACGTCTATAAGCCCCTCGTATTCCACCTGTATTTCGACCTCCCAGGGTGGACAGCCCCGGGCGAGGGTCCTATAGGGCAAGCGGGTCCCACCGACCGAAAGAAAAATGATCCTAAAAGTCTGGCGGACAGAGCTTCGGCGTGCCTCGGGATTGCTTCGGGATGTGCCGGTTGTCTGCGGACAGAGCTTCGGCGTGCCTCGGGATTGTCAAGTGTGCACTCGGGCAGAGTTTTGGCATGCGTTGGGATCGCAGGGATCGTTTGCTGGATTCGGGCAGAGGTTCGGCGTGCGTCGGGATTGTCGGTTGCGTTCGGGCCGAGTTCCGGCGTGCCACTACAAGAAAAAAGGCTTTTTGTGACTGCTAAAAGCCGTCACATATGTACGAAAAGCAGTCACGAAAAGGTAACGCGACTGGAAAATCAATCGCCATGGCAGTCGCGTAAACCCTTGTCGCAATAGCTTAAAGCGACGGGATAAGCAGTCACCTTAGAGATTTATTTTCCGTGACTGCTTTTTGCCGTCACGTAAAGGGTTTTTTAATTTTATTTATTTAATTAATTAAATCACAAATGCAATCACGTTAGCTAGTATAAGGCGACTGGGTATGCAATCTCGTTAGCTTGTGTAAGGCGACTGAAAATGCAATCACCTTTGCTTAGAGAAGGCGACTGGAAATGCAATCACCTTTGCTTAGAAAAGGTGACTGAAAATGCAATCACCTTAGCTTGTGTAAGGTGACTGAAAATGCAATCACCTTTGCTTAGAGAAAGCAACTGAAAATGCAATAAATGCAATCACCTTATCCCATTGTGATTGTTCTGCCATTACATTAGTTCTTAATGTTTCATTACAATATATAATTATTTATAGCATTATTACTACATAATATTATGAATTAATATTGATAAATCCACAAACTTTTTCAAAACTTAATTTAAAACAAGCTTTAAATCATTTAAAACTAAATATATTGTCTCAAAATAACATCCACCATCACAGAACTTAATTTAAAACAAGCTTTAGCCATCACAGAAAGCAGTCACAAAAGACTATTTTTCTTGTAGTGGCGTCGGAATCGTCGGTTTGGCTCGGAAAGGGCCGGGACGCCTCGGGAAAGACCAGGCAAGGCTTCGGAGTACCACGAGGGGCCTCAAAATACCTCGTGAGTGCCTCGGGGCAGCGCGGGAGCGTCTCGGGAGCGCTCGGTAGGGCTTTGGAGCACCGCGAGGGAGCTCGTAAGGCCCCGAAAGGAACCGAAAGGGACCGGGAGTGCCCCGAGGGGTCTTAGAAGGGCAGCTAGAAGGCTTAGGGAGAGAGGAGAAGAGGGAGATGTCTGAAATGAGGGAGGGGGAGCCCTCTATTTATAGTTTTCAAATTCGTGCAAGAAGGTCCGTACGGACCTTATATGAAAACTAAAAATTTATTTTTTCCAGATTTGAGGGAATAATGTGAACTTTAAGAGGATTTCGTAATTATGATGTCTAGTAGCAAAGAGGTCCGTACGGACCTTTTAGCATGCAAAGAGGTCCGTACGGACCTTCTGTGCTTATCCAATTTTTACATAATTCCCAAAAAGTCCTTTTATGTTTGTTTGTCCCAGAAAGGCCCCCCCTTGGTTTGGTTGGTGGGTTTTTGAGGGTTCTTGAGGGTTTTTCAAGGGTTTCGGGTGTTCGAGACTGCGTTTGAGTGAGTCTGCGGTGTTTCCCGGGTGCTCAGAAGAGGGTGATCCAGATTGGGGTACTTACAATAGTGAAAGATTTCGACATCTATTCTGATGTCATTTTTATTTTGATAAAAGAAAAATAAAAATGTACTAGAATTTCGCAAAAATCTCATCTAAACAAGAAGTAAGGAAATAATTAAATAAGTAATGACCGTACCTGATTAAGATGTTAGCTTCTTGGAATGATGTTAACATCTTCACTTGTTGCACGGTTTATTCGAATGTTTCTTGTTTCCTTGCAAAACAGAAATACATTAGGGGTGGGTGTTAGCTTAGACAACACCCCTCCGATGCATAAGTCAGTAAATGTTCAAAAGATAAACAAAACTGAAAAGTACTTTTATTGGAAATAAAACTGTAAAATTCATACCTTGGTTTTATTTGCATTGGAATGTAATTATTGAAACTTACTTAAAATAGGACATAAGGTGAATGGCATTCCATCTTCGGGGGATCCTTGTTCCATCTACGGTTGATAGCCAATACGAACCTTTACATGCTTCAGCATCAACCAAGTATGGTCCTTCCCATTTGGGGGCCATCTTTCCACCATTGGGCTCTCTTGTATTTTGTAACACTTTGCGTAGGACTAGATCACCAACTTGTTTAAACTTCCGCAATCTGACATTTTTGTTATAGGACTTAGCAATCTTTTGTTGATATCTTGGCTAAATCTCTTAGTTCGTCAATGGTATCTAGATCATGACTCAGGTTGGCATCGTTCTGCTCAGGAGTCAACATCTTATATCTGGCAGTAGGGACAACGACTTCTGCAGGGATGACCGCTTCTGCACCAAATACTAAGGAATAAGGGGTCTGACCTATTGCGTTCTTTGGTGTCGTTCTATCTTCCCAAAGAACAAATGGAAGCTCTTCTGCCCATCTTTCTTTCTTTTGATCTAGCCTCTTCTTTAAGTTGTTGATGATAATCTTGTTACTTGATTTTGCCTGCCCATTAGCTTGAGGATGTACTGGTGATGATGTCACCATCTTGACTCCCTACCTAGTGAGAAAATCCTGCGTCTTCTTGCTGATAAATTGAGAACGGTTGTCACATATTATTTCAGACGGGATGCCAAATCTGCTGAATATATTCTTCTTAATGAAGGATATGACTTCTTTATCACGAACTTGCACGTAGGATTCAGCTTCGACCCACTTCGAGAAATAATAAGTCATTGCTAGCAAAAAAACTTTTCCTCCAGGTGCTTTAGGCAATTTTCCTACTACATCCATTCCCCACCTCATAAATGGCCAAGGGGATAAGATAGGATGAAGCAATTCTGCGGGTTGGTGCAAGATGTCGCTATGCCTCTGGCAGGAATCACATTTCTTGGCAAAGATGGCAGCATCTTGATGCATTGTTGGCCAGTAGTAACCCATTCTTAGAGCTTTCGTATGTAAGCTTCTGCCCCCATAATGATTATCACATGATCCTTCATGCAATTCTTTTAGAACTTCCATTACATTGTCAGCTTCGAGACATCTTAAATATGGACCTGCAAAAGATTTCTTAAACAACACTTTATCTATTAACACAAATATTGAAATTCTTACCCTGAATGCTCTAGCATTCTTTTTATCATCAGGGATGGTGCCATCTTGAAGATATTTAATTATTGGCGCAGTCCAAGATGTCTCTATCTGACTATCTGAGATGTCGTCATCTGTACAAAAAAGTTCTAACCTTTCCACTGCGGGGATGTTGACATGGATAATTGGTATATTGGTTTGAGACAGTGTTGGGTTTTATGGGTCCATGCGCAGCGGAATTAGCATCTAAATAACACAAAACCCAAGAGCCTTAAGATTCGTTCTATACGATTAAATTGAATTCCTATGAGATAGAGTTTACCAACCTTAATTGCTTTCCGTTCTTGAGCTATCGAACGATTTATCGGTGTGATTTTGAATCACAATCTTCAATCTTCAAAACTTGAATCTTCAGATTAGAACTCTAGGCCTTGATCGTCGTACGAGCGAAGACCTTCTAGTAGTATCCACACCTTTGAATGAACCAAGAACGGTTCTTGAGGATTGCTAGATCCTTAAACCTTTGAAGGATATTGAGAAACCTTTATTGTGATTTTTCCTTAGAAAATTCAACAGTTTTTGGGATGTTCATAGACTCATATTTATACTACTATAGTATTAATATTTGTGCCCTAATCGTATTAGGAAACTAGGCTGTAAACTGCCTTTGGCAAGATCTGTCGCGCGACCGCCGACCACCTCTGGGCAAGATCTGTCGCGCGATGACTTATGCCAGATCAGGAACTCTCAATTTTCTTTCTTTGGTTTAACCAATTCATTCTAATTGTGTGTGACCCAATAGGATTATATTATGTTGGCAATGAGCCCGATCATATCGACCCTCATAAAACATAAGCGGACTCTAGCAAGCCATTATGTCTACTCAATTAATATAACGTAAGAGTTCACGTTTCCAATGGTACACTTCCATTTCTCCCTTTGTCTCACGATGTTATATTTGAACACAAGTCATGGTCCACGTCAACTTGTATTTGTTCAATGCTTTCTCGATATTGAGTATAATGATAATCCAATCGCATTGGGGTATGGCCATACACTTTCATCATTATCACTCATCGAGGGGCCCAAGCAAAACATCTCTCTTTCGAGGGACAAATTCCATCTTGACTTATCATCCTTTCCATCATGAATCCGATCATGCCAAAGATAGCCTTTATAAATATTGTGTTAAGATATCGTTTGACTAAAATCAAACATAACTTTCATCATATGTAAGGTCATGATAATCTCAAGTCTAGGGACTAAATGAAGTGACCATATGAGATTTAATTATGACATTTGACCATGACATAAATCTCATACGGGTCAAGTCCAGTCACTTGTTCACTAACAAGTACCCATAATTTTAATGTTCGTCTCTATGCATATAATCATCATATGATTAATCCATTAACTTATACTAATTATTCACTTAATAATTAGGGACAGAGATTATTACAATAAATATGCAAAATATATAATAATCAAATATAATAATAAATAATGTCAATATATAGGTCTATCAACTATAGGCCTAAGGCATAACACTAACAGATAGGCTTTTGAAAGCTGATCCAAGATTGGCCAATGCATCTGCTCGAGAGTTTTCCTCTTGGGGTATTTGTTCAAAGGAAAAGATTTGAAATTTGCTTGCCAGAATTTTCACAATGCCCAAACAAGCTGTCATCTTGGCATTTTTTTGCTGCATAGGAATCATTAAAATGATTTACAAGTAACAATGAATCACTATATACCTGAATTGCTTTAATGTTCATGTCTTGAGCCACGGTTAGGCCCACGATTAAGGCTTCGTATTCTGCTTCATTATTTGTAGCTTTAAAATCACAACTAATGGCCTGAGGTATGATGTCCCCTTGTGGCGACTTTAAGACAACACCTAGCCCCGTGCCCCTCATATTTGAGGCACCATCTATGAATAGAGTCCACTTGCGTAGGATGTCCCCATCTTGGAGCTGTTGGACTTCTAGTTCTACTTTCGGTTGCATGCTTGGACTAAATTCTGCCACAAAGTCTGCAAGTGCTTGGGATTTTATTGCTGTTCTAGGCTCATATTTGATGTCATAAGTGCTTAGTTGAACGGACCACTTGGTTATCCTTCCTGACATTTTTGGCTTTCTCATTACACTTTTTATCGGATAATTAGTACGAATAACAATGATATGAGTTTCAAAATAATGTCTTAACTTGATTGAAGCAGTAATTAAAGATAAGATTAATTTTTCAAGGTGTGAATACCTGGTCTCCGCATCGAGCAGTGTTTTACTTACATAATATATCGGTTGTTGGACGCCATCTTGCTCGTAGACCAAGACGGCACTGACCGCAGTTTCAGAGACGGCTAAGTAAACACACAATGACTCACCTTCTTGAGGCTTTGAGAGTAGGGGAGGTGTTGACAGGTACACTTTAAATCTTGAAAGGCATGTTCGTGCTTTTCAGTCCACTCAAATCTAGAATTTTTCTTTAGGATGTCATAGAATGGCTTACATCTATCTGAGGATTTTGAGATGAATCGATTCAATGCTGCCACTTTCCATGTCAATCTTTGAACATCTTTGACGGACTTAGGCGACGCCAGGTTGATGATGGATTTTATTTGCTCCGGGCTTGCTTCTATTCCTCTTTGCTATGTAGCCCAAGAATTTACCGGACTTCATGCCAAAGTTGCACTTCGCTGGGTTTAACTTCATGTTGAATTTGTCCAGGATGTCAAAGGCTTGAGTAAGATCTCGTACATGATCTTCAGCTTTCTTTGACTTTATTACCATATCGTCGATGTACACTTCCATGGTGTCCCCAATCTACTCTTTGAACATCATATTGACCAGCCTCTGGTACATGGCACCTGCATTTCTTAGTCCAAAAGACATTACAATATAACAATAAATACCTGTGAGAGTAATGAAGGTGGTGTCCTCTTGGTCGGATGGCTCCATCCGGATCTGCTGAAATCCTGAAGATGCGTCCAAGAAAGTCAACACTTCATGCCCAGAAGTGGCATCGAACAAAGTATCAATGTGTGGCAAGGGGAAAGGATCCTTGGGACAAGCTTTGTTTAAGTCTGTGAAATCGACACAAACTCTCCATTTGCCATTATTCTTCTCTACCACCACCACATTTGCTAACCATCTTGGGTATTCGACTTTACTGATCATCTTGGCTTTGAGCAACCTGTCTACTTCTTCCTGAAGGATTAGATTCCTTTCTTGTGTGAAATTCCATCTCTTTTGGTTGATTGGTTTGAAGGATGGGTCAATGTTGAGTTTGTGGGTGATGACATCTTTGCTGATGCCTGTCATGTCTTCATGCTTCCAGGCAAAGCTTTTAATCCTGCTCTTCAAGAGGTTGACAAGATCTTCCTCGATCTCTACCGGAACGTCTTGACCAATTAGCACCTTGATATCTGGGTTTGAGGGGTCTAAGAATATTTATTTCACGTCATGCTCCTTCGCCTCCAGAACCTCACGGGCCTTTCTCTGTAATTGCTATGCCATCTTGGGAGATGTTGACGCCTTCATGGACGTCATATAGCATTCTTTAGCTGATTGCTGATCACTGTAAACCTTAACAACTCCCCAGGGTGTCGGCATCTTTACACATTGATGATAGGTGGATGCACTGCTTTCATTCCATGGATCCAGGGTCTTCCCAAGATTACATTGTAACATGTAACACTATCAATCACGCAGAATCTCTCCATGGAGTTGATACCTTCAACATAAACTGGAAGTGTGATCTCTCCCACTGTGCTTTTGATTTCTCCACTGAAACCTACGAGAACTGAGGTCCTCTTGACGATGCTTTCTTCAGGGATCTTCATTTCTTTCAGGGCATCTAGCATAATGAGATTCACTGAACTGCCTCCATCTACTAGAATACGTCTGACTCTGCAATTGGCAATCTGTAGTGCAATGACCAAGGCATCATGGTGAGGATCCATAACATTCTCCCTGTCCCTTTCTTCGAAGGAGATGACATCTTGGGATGTTAGCTGTGACATCTTTGAAAGTCTCTCTAGCTTCTCATCCTTAGCTTGCTTAGCGAATCTTTTAGCTGCAGAATAAGAAGTACCACAAATATTAGAACCACCACTAATAACATTAACTACCTTTGTTACCGGTGGAGGAGATGGCGGTCTGGTCGTAACGGGCTCTTTGTTCTCCGTCTTGTTCTTGCGATTGCCAAGGAGTTCTTTAAGATGTCCCTTAGATAAAAGGTAACTAATCTCCTTCCTCAAGGCGATGCAATCTTCGGTAAGATGTCGAAAATCCTCGTGGTAGGCACACCACTTAGAATTGTCCTTCCACCCAGACGGCTTGTCACCCTTTCGAGGCCACCTTGCCTTATCTCCAAGATTGCTCATTGCACACAAGATACCTGAAACATCAACAGAGAAACAATAATCAGAAATTTTAGGGGATTCAAAATCATCGTCGTCTCCATCATCTTCCACACAATTGATTTTGTTATGGTCATTTTTGTGGTAAGGTCTGGATCTGCTCTGCCTTTGGTTAGACGAATCTATCTTTCTGTCAGGATGGTCATATGATGATGCCTTGTCAGTATGCTTGGACTGCTGCACTTTTTCCTCTTCTAGCCTGATGAACCTTAATGCTCGATTTCGGATATCTTCCATCTTCTTGCATGGATTCATCACCAAATCTTCGTAGTAAGGGGAATCTTTCTTCAAGCCCATTTTGAAGGCTTCTGCAACTGTCGCCATTTCCAAGTTGGGGATCTCTAGGACTTCTTTGTTAAATCTATTAACATAGTCCTTCAAGGCTTCGGCGTGCTGCTGGGTGATACGGTAAAGATCACTGGTAAGCTTCTCGAACTGTCGGCTGCAAGAGAATTAATTGATGAATAGGTTGACTAGCTGAGCAAATGACCCAATAGAACCAGGAGGTTGACAAATAAGCCACTTCAATGCTGGTCCCACCAACGTCGAACCGAACCCTCGACACAAACAAGCCTCGCAAAACTGGAGCAGGATGCGAACAATCTCCATTTTTTCTTGGTAATGGGCGCCGTGCTCCTCAGGATCCGAGCTTCCATCATACAACTTCATGAATGGAACGCTAAATCCTTTAGGGATGTCGACATACGCAATTGCTGGAGTAAAGCGAGACTGATTGTAACATGTTGGGGAGGCCTGCTGGATAGGCGGGGTGACGCCTGGCACATTCAGGATCATGTCCCTTAACTCCTGAAGCTGATTTGCAATGTAAGTACCTGCAAAAGGGTTAGTAGTATGAGCAGTATTATCTAAAGCAGAACTAGTATTGAGATTAACAAAAGGATTAGTATTATCTGCAGAGGATGTCATGATGGTGCTATTAGTGAAGACATGTCCTTCTGAAAAAGTCATCATGTAGGAACTGGTTGCTAAGGGTGTCGACATCGCCACAGAAGTCGTCAGAAAGGAGAAGATGTCAGGGTTGGTGATGATGACATCCTTACAGATGAGGCCATCGGAAGGAATTCGTTGAAGGTATGAGAGCTGTCCCCAATGTTGAAGTCGAGGACTCTAGGACGGATAGGGGAGACAACATCCATTCTTTTGGAGAGCAACTCTTGTTCCTTTTGCACTTTGATCAAGATTTCGACTATCAAGGAGGTGCTATTTTGTTGGTGATCCAGCTGATTCTTCATCTGAACGAGCATACTCTTGACCGCGGAATCAGGAGACGGAGGCATCTGCTTCTTGCCAGAATTCAAAGGCGGAGGTGGTGGCAATGATTCTTGGCCTCCGATTGCTGGCCTGCTACTAGTTTGGGGATTCACGCTGCTAGGGATAGCAATTGTCTTGCTGGCGGTGGAAATCATAGGTTGGGTAGGCATGGTGGAAATGTAAGGATTTTAAACCGATTAAAAAATCAATGGCCCCTCGGTGGGCGCCAAATTATTTTGGTGAAAAAATAATGGATCAATTTAAAGATCAAAATATGAGATTAAGAGGGCACAATGGAGTAAAATCGGTGTAACTATGAAAAGAAGATGACATGATCATGTAACAAGAAAAGCCCTTGAGACAACTATCTCGCCGGCACAAAACCTCGGTAGGTGTTTATGGTCACCTTCGTCCCAAACGGTAGTATTGATGTTTTAGTGAGTTACAAATGTTGGAGCTATGGTGGAGTATAAGAATGTATGTGTGAACTCTGTGTGTGTAGTGTTCCGGCCATGAACCCCTTAAATAAAATAAAAAACAAGATAACTGAAGATAATCAAGACCTAACAAACTATCCTAAAATCTCGGCATGATCCTCTTGATCCTTGACTTGGTCTTCTAACCATTGAAGTGAGTCCATGAAAAGATATTTCCCACGTTTTTTTTTCCTGTATTAGAGATACAATAAAAATAATTAAATAATGATTTAATTATCTAAGTAATTTTACCTTGACTGTTGGTTCGAAGATGATGACATGCTGAATACTTTTCAAGACGTTGCAATCCTGAATTTTTACCCACAACAGTGAGTATGAAAAAATAAATAGGAGAGAGAATGAGTGGGATGAATAGTTAGGAGAGAGAATATTGTGAGTGTAAAAGTAAAGTAGAAGAGAGAATGAGTGGGTGAAATAGTAAAGATTCTTTACCATTTTGGACAGTCCACACTAATGTGGGACGGACAAAAAAGGAAATAAGTCCACACTAGTGTGGGACGGAGGGAGTATGTGACTAGGGTGCAAGCTGATTTACTCTACAAGTTGGGTGCCAAGAAAAATATCAACTTTGGAGATTTTATCTTTAGGAAGATTTGTGGGTATTGTGAATTCCCTTCAAAGAAATGGTCCCTTCCTTACCCTTCTCTCATCTCTCAAATTCTGATTGCCCAAGGAGTGAAATCAGAAAAGGGTGAAGCTAGAGTGAGTAAGTTTGATTTGTTTAAAGAGACCAAAACCCTGCTGGATGCAAAACAAAGATTTGTTGATCTCCCTTTAGGAGTTATTCCAGAAATTTCAATGGAGGATGTGGGCACATCCAGCCACACATTTGTGGACTCCTTTGAAGCTCAAATGACAGATCTTGATGCTGAGATTGCTGCTGCTGAAGTTCACACCACAGCTCTGAATATTCAAATGAATGCCACCCAATCTCATGCCAATAATCTCAAAGCTCTAAAAGCTAGACTCTAGAGATGGCATTCTAAACTTTTTAGTCAAAATGGGGATAAGATGGAGAAGCTACTGCTAAAGATAATGCAAATCCTACTCATGTGTATGTTGCTGATGA